>JAUELE010252158.1:0-10796 GCA_031471655.1 Diodora aspera | reverse complement strand
CCCCCCCCCCCTGCCCCACAGCTATCTACGGCCATGATTAAGTATAGTGAAAAGCTTTTGCCAGTGTTATTCACAAAACTTTGTTTATACAACGACTTTTTCTAGTGCTAGATTTGGACCCCAGACAATGATTAGGATAAGAAAATGTTCCCTTCATTCAAACATTATTGGGTCAACAACGATATTTAACATGCTATTTCCCTTATTTATGATATCAATATACGAATTTTGCAGTTGAAAAATACAAACGAATATAAGTATATTGGCTAATTTTGTTAAACTCTCCACGTTGTAAGGGATACCATTTTTGCTTTACGAACTAAGCTTTCCCGCCACGCTTATAACATAGATCCCATGGGGTTCCCGGGGGTGTCGCTCTCACACCAGAAAGAATAGGACCCCTGTATCCTCATGCTTGACGTAAGAGCCGTCTAAAACGAGGATCTTTGGCTTTCTCTTTCTTACTATCGATCCTGTGCTGTCCCTTTTCCTGATGTGTCTCTTGCACATCACATTACACTATGGCTGAAATATTGCCGCCTGCAATGTAAAAATCCATTTCGCTCACTGACTTAAAACATAGAACACCAGTTCGTGAAAGGCATGTAATTTTCGGCGGAGGGCGGGGGTCGCCGTTCATGCTCTTAGAGATATTTTTAAAAACATCAACATGGAAAACGGTGCGATTTGCAAAAATGCGAGCTGAAGATGGGGAGGGGGCACGCGCCTCTTGTATCCGGGCCTTTCACAACACTGTATATATAAGACGACCAGTTACATGTATACATATAATTACTTACTTGGTCTCCAGCGTTGTGAATATTATGCTCTGCTTCGTTCTTAAAGTGAAATATGTCGGCGGTATACAGGCCTAGGCTAAAACAGAGCGTGACTTTCACATTTTTCAGTTTATTTGTCTAACAATGCAGCCGCATCACGATCTGAATAGATTAACTAAAACAAATGAAATTCTATGATATACATGTAGAATGTGTCATGAAATCCGTACCTGTTAAAATTAAATACGCTATTAACATATTTTAAGTACATGTAAATAAGATATAGAGTTTAGATAACCTGACACGCAAAAGAAAGTGTACTGATTACTTTCAAGCCTTTTACTTTACTTCGAAGGTATGAGTATTTGACGAGATGTCAGAACCGATATTCACAAGAATCACCATTTAATGTCAACAGGGTCGTTCTCAAACAGTATTAGCTAGGGAAATTGTTTGCGACGAAAACCCCGTTTCGGTATACATGAATGTTCTTATGATCGTCAGTTTAGTTTGCTCATCTTTTGAAACGCACATTTTCCTGTTAAGGATGCTACATTAAAATAACAATATTTATAATTTCGCCATCATCTCGCAAATGTATGAGGGTCATTCAAAGAGTGCTAAGCTTCACCCAGAAATGTATATAGGAACTAGAACGTTTTGATGTGACTACATACTACCACCACTTACTATACCAACGAATTTGTATTGAGTTCATTGCAGTTGAGACCTTCTGAAAGTCAGCTTGTGCAAGTTACGTCTAAAAATGGGAGAAAAATTAAATTCGGGCAGTGATTGAGTATTTGCAAGAGAAAAGTCTCACTCCCAAGGAAATCCATGAAGACATGGTCAAGACACTTGGTGGGGACTCCCGTTCCAATTCCACCATTAAGAAGTGAGCGAATTTCATTTTTCTCCATTTTTAGAAGTAGCTGGCACCAGGTGACTTTCAGAAGGTTTTTACTCGCATGAAATACTTGGCAGGTCTATAAAACTGCATTGAACTAAAGACAAACAATTGAATTCTTAGGTATAGTCGTATAAGTGGTGATAGTATGCAGTCACATAAAAAATTTCTACTCAAATTTCTTGGCGAGGCTTAGAACTTCTGAATACCCCTAGTAAGGCCTAGTTTATGTGTGTTTGCACTTAATAATTAGATCTAGACTTCTCTTATTAGAATAATCTAGTGTTGGATAATTATACTAGACTGTATGTTGGTCTCTTGAAGAATATATCACAATTAGAATGTTTTGGGCGTTTGGAGGCTACGTATGTGAACATTTGTGATATTTATGCAAGATGATAATAAATATACAGTCAGCCCTCGTTAATCCGACATGCGCGGTTGCAGGTAAAACTGTCAGAATAACGAGGATGTCGGATTAACGAGGTAAATTCATGTACAAAAATAGAAATTGTCCCCCAAAATATGTGTCGGATTACGAGGGTATCGGATTAACGGGGGCTGACTGTACTTCAAAGAAGATAGTATAGTATTTTGAAGATACATTTTATGAATAAATTATAATTATTTGTTATACTACATAGGCAATCACCGAGCGCATGTGCATGGCTATGGTATACCCCTCCCACAGCCAACTCGAAGACAGTAAATACTGGTAGCAAAAATGATACATTTCCTTTCTGCAATTCCTTTTCTGAATACTGAAGACCCATGTAATTACTGTTATCGTTTTTGCGTCATCATTTCCATAGCAAAAATCTGCAAAAACAAATCTGCAATTCCTTTGGTGAATACCCATATAATTTCTGTCATCATTTCCATGATAAGTTGAGGAGTCTGCACACCTATGTTGTGATAAGTAAAAACATAATGCAGGAGATACAGTCGTTGGTCGATCCGTTGCCAGGGCCCGTATGCATGAGCTGGTAGTAAGCTCGTAGCGCTGTAGTAGTAAGTGGCAGCGTCGGAAGTAATTTATGGTCGAGCTCTACGGGAAGCATGAGCGCCTTCTTCCAACGTACGCTATTACCAGCTCATGCATACCGGCCCTGGCTGGACCATTACTCCTTAAACTATGGGGAATCTTTTCATGAAACCTTCCAGAAATGTTAATAGACCTCCAAAGTTGTACCTTTTAATATTTTGGGATTTTTATTTTTTTCACTTTTGTTAATATTTTTAGAAATCTACAAAATTACTGTTATAGATGGTAGAGATTTTGTCCAGGGCATAACTCCTAAACTATGGGGTTTTTTTTCAGGAAACCTTCCAGAAATGTTAATGGACCTCTAAAATTGTAGCTTTTGATATTTTGGGATTTTTACTTTTTTTTAACTTTTGCTATTTTGGGGGGACAATCTTCAAAATTATTGTGAGCATTTATCATAAACTCTGAGGAATTTTGTCATGACACTTTCCAGATATGCCTTCTGCTAATTATAGACATTTCTGATTTTACTTCTTTTCTGCTTTTGTGGAAAAATGTTGGATTTGGATTCTGACTTCTGAAGTTAGCATGAGAGACTGTAGCCTATAGGGTGTTTGCCCGGAGCATTAATCGTAAACTATGAGGAATATTGTCACAACATGTTCCAGACCTGTCATCCAAGTAGTACAGATGTGCCTTATGTTACTTAGTGACTTTGAAGATTATATTTTTCTGATTTCATGGAAAAACAATAGACCTGGATTCCTTTACATATAATAGACATGTTTTCGACCATTGTTGGAATTGCCTATCCCACAATACAACATTAAACATGCAAATAAGCTATGGACCTTTCACTCAGTTTTCTACGGAAACATTTTGTATGGAATAACAATAATAATGTTGATAGCAATTTCAAAATACCAAAAGGCACATCTTTGGATCATGAGTGGTGTGTGTACTAAATCTTATACATAATGCATATCTGCAATAGTTTTCACAATTGTTTAGACAAAGTTGCTATGATAAACAAACAGAGAGATACCATTTGCATATCACCCCACTATCAGTGTTAGGCTGTGATAATAAGGCACCTGTGTGTGTGGGTGCTTGGAGAACACAATTTCATCATCTTCTGATGACTCTTGTTTCTGTTGTAGAACTTGTAATGTTACGTAGGTCTATTTCAATTTTCACATGACATTCTCTTTTCAGCAACAAATTAAAAATAAGCATTTTGCAAATGAAAGCCAGGACAGGAGGAGAGTCTATCAATAATGATATAATTAAAGACAGTGAGTGAACTCGAATTTAAAACATCTTCATGAAATAATCTACATGTTGGATCAACTTTGGTCAGTGATTTCATAAGGTTGAAAGGAGGTTGAAAATAGTTCACTAAGCTGATAAATCGTCTCAGCAAGATTCAAACACTTGCTGGGCCAATTTGTTAACCACTGCGCCATCCCACGCCCTAATACTTAATGACAATCAACAAAAATCGACACATGTATATAGTACATATTACAAAAACCATGTGCCCTTCTTTTTAAAACTTATGGTACTTGGCCAATAGCTGGTATGAGTAACATTTTCACTTGCCCAATTCCAAAACCCTTATTTACCTTTCTTGCAAGTTCAATCAATAATAATAATAATAATACCGTATTCGACCTAATAAGCGCCCCGCCCCTAATAAACGCCCCCCATCACAAAATCATCAAAATAGAGCGCCTCCCTCTTCCCAAATTACATACTGTGCAGACTCTAGCAGCAGTTAAAATAATTTCTCCCAGCACAGGCACTGAAATATACGCCTCGAAACGACATCCACACTGTGAGAAGTATTTATGCGAGCAAGAACTTTGCTATAATTTTCAGCCAAGACGGATACGTTTAGGTTTCATTATGAGGCGCATTTTCTGTTTGTATTTACATAATTGTTGTTGTTAATATTGTGTAAGAAGGATATGTTGTTAATATGTTTGATAAAATTCCACAAACTGGCGAAAAGTTCACATCTTTTGAAGTCATTGATCAAATAAGCGCCCCTCCCTTGGGGGGTATCCTTATAAACGCCCCTTTGAATGTTAACTTGGTTTGGCGCCCTGGGCGCTTATTAGGTCGAATATGGTAATCACTTTCTGGCACTGGTAGCTAAGATGAGTCGTAACTACGAAAATTCGGTGAAAAAGCAATGTCCTCTGCAAACCCAAACAATCGTCTTATCCACAACGCATCTAAAAGCTGGGACATCAACAGAATGTATCTTCCCTTGGTTATTTTTGAAATACATGTATTTGGCACTTACTATTTGACCATATGTGTGGGATGCATATATATATTATACATACACAGAATGCTTTGAAAACACATGATACCATCATACACTGATTGACAATATGTACTCCTCTGCAAGCAATTAATTTACTGATTCAATACATCTCTAATATGACAACAATATAAAGCATATTCATAAAGTAAAAATGGTGAAGCTAAAGTAAACTCAAGTAAGTGCTTGGAGCATTACCTAAAAACAGAAAAATCTTCAGTGTATTTATGATATATGTATACTCATACTTCTACAAAAGAGAAAGGCTATCACAGAGTAACAACAGAAACTTCAACATAAAGTACTTACATTTTTCCAAAATGGTATTTTCAGACAATCACATTTAAGTACAGCTAGAATGTGATTACAATTTTGGGGTCTTGGGGGGTGGGTCGCTCTTTCTTGAGACATGTAATAAATTTAGACGATCCACCACATCTTCGGATTATTTTTTTCACAATCCCGAACAAAAGCTGCGACCCCTAAAGAAGCCGGTGTCATGTTTTCATGACCCCTAATGAAGCCTGTGTATTTCCATGATCCCAAAATCAACCCATTGACACATTTTCTAATGCCCCCTCATTTCTTTTATTCAAATTTTTCTTGCCCTCCAATATTGCTGTATCATTTTCCGCAACCAACCCCCAATTTACACAAACAACCCCCCATGTGTCCCTTGTGACCATTCCACATTACAAAATCCGATTTCCTGAACAAAGTCGTTTTAAATCGGCCTAAAACATCCTCACAGATTTCATGTGCATCAAGCTATGAATTTGAAACATCCGACTTTAATCTATTGCAAACTGGCGCCACAATTGTTTGGATAACCAATTTCCTCTCATTCAAATTCTGTATTACTCTGCAACAGCATGAAACAGTAACAGAGACAGACAGAGAATTATGATAAACTCAAAACAATTACCTTGGCATCAATCTCAGCGTCAACTCGTTTTTGCTCATGCACAATTGCATCATACTGTTTTGTCGACAACAGCACTCGTTCACGTTCAGTCAATGGGCTGAACAAAATGAAACAATAACAATTGACAAAAAACATTAATTTGGAAAACAAAAAACTATATTGAAAACCATTAAGATGCTGTTTCTCTGAAGAACATACATGAAAATAATTTGTACCTGACAATTTTTGTGTAAGCTTGACTTTTGTCGAAAAACTTCAGTAAGTGCCAGAAGAACATTGTACTTGCCCAATTTTGTCAACTGCATGGTAAATATTCATTGTAAGAACACTTGTAATATAAATAAGCTAAATTGGATGACATTTCTAAAATTACGTTTTCACCAACTTATATTCACTAGTCTTCAGGAAAACAGCACGCTATAATATTTACAATAATAAACAAAACTAAGCACACACAGCAGGCCAACGGATGCTACAGATCTGTAAAGTGTATAAAAAAAGTGTAATACAATTAACTAACGTCGTGACAACAGGCAGACAACAACAGATGGACAGGCAATGGACAGAGAAAATCATTCCAGACAGGTCACCTACCCACTGGACGTAGTTGGACACTGTAAAAGGGCCGCTACTTAACTCAAGCTGTCCGCTGCATGAGTGAGGGGGACAAGCATTGACACAAGTATTAATCAGCTTACAACACAGATTAATTAATCCGTAACAAAACATTCATCACAAGATCATGACAATATATGTGTCCGTCATGATCTATACCAGATACCTTACTGATAGGAATATGCTAAAAGGGACATGATCAAAATCGCACTTTTTCTATTCTTCAAGTCATTCTATACCACATACCGGTATTGTTTTTCCGATTTTATTTATGCTAATATTCAAGCTGATTTAAGCAATTAACAACAGTAATTCCCCAAGATGACTTGTAGCTATAAAAGGATCTTGCATCAACACCAACATTCTGATGATGTCACAACCTGGTTCCAGGCCAAAACAGCGTGTTCGCTACGTTGCAGAACACAGCAAATGTGCATCGAAAACCAGGAGCCCGGCTAATGACATCACCAGATCTGTGTTCGTTTTTCACTTAAGTCAAAAAACGAAGAGCAGCATGTCTTGCGCTTAGAACAAATTTAGGATGCCATTGTTATATTTGCGAAAGACTTGTGTTATAAAAAGAGCAATTTGAATATAATTTTGGCTTTTGATTGCTATTTGAGATGCAACTTTGACCATGTCCCTTTAATACTAAATTCTACATTCCTTTTAAAATGCTTCTCTGGGATCTCGGTAGAATGACAGATCAGACAACAAGTCCCCAAACAGAAGTGCAATAATTCCAACGACCTTGACAGCAATTAAATTGAAAAGCTAAGCACCATACAAAGAGATATCTGCAAGAAAGAAAAACTTGACAAAAAGCAAACAATGTTAACATTCTAGATAACAAAAACCAACTTGCTTCAGCATAGCAGCTTTCTGAGCTGTCGGTGATGGCTTCATGTGAAACACCACTCAAATAACTTAAAGTCTTTCTTCAGCTGTTGACTTGCCTCCCTCGAGAACACAAATCCCAGCATGTTTTAAACCATTAACGAAACCCTACTGACTGTCAGCAAGATTGTATTAGTCAGAAAAACTAGCTTGGAAATACTTCCCGATGTTATCAAAGTAGTGGATCAGGATTTCATTTCCTGTTGCACAGGTTTGACATATCTTGAAAACAAGTTTAATTGCGCATGTTAGAGGCTAATCTGTCAGTCTAAAAGACTCTATGTGTGAAAAGAGTTGAATTGAGTGAGTGAGTGAGTGAAATGGATTTTTACCTTGCAGGGGGCAATATTTCAGCCATAGCGCAATATGATGTGCAAGAGGCACATCAGGAAAAGGGACAACACAGGATCGATAATAAGAAAAAGAAAGCAAAAGATCTGAATTTTAGTCGCCTTGTATGACAAGCATCGGGTTACTGAGGCCCTCTTCTATCTAAGTGACACCACGTCACTCCCCAGAAGCCCCACGGGGCTAGTACAAGACAGAAAGACTGAGAATATTTCCCTGAGTTTCTCCAACCTTTACACAAAATTCCCCGACTCTTCTCACCTTAGTGCTGAACATTTCAGTGATCTTTCAGCCATAACACTAATCTTGTCTCAACAAGACCTGAACAGATTTGTTGCTTTGAAGGTAAACACAATTAGTGAGTGAGTGAATGAGTGACTTTGGGTTTTACGTGGTTTTCGGCAATCTTTCAGCTACATCACCAGAGACTCACCAACATCACGTTGGTGTTGGGGCTCCCGTCTCTCCGGGACTCGAACCACAACCGCCAAGGCTGGCAGATTGCTGTGCCATCCCCACCCCGTCAACACAATTAACCTTTCATGTAACAATGGACAGAATCCCCACCTTCTTTTTTCACTTCTTTCGTTTCCTCTTTTGGCTTCTCCTCTTCCTTTGTTTCCTTCTTTGTTTCTTCTTTTGTTTCTTCTTTCTTTTCATCTGAGGTTTCCATTTTCTCCTCTTCTGCTTTGGCCTTCTCTCCATCACCACCATCACCTCCTGTTGCTGCTGCTGCTTCTCCTTCTCCTTCTGTTGCTGCAGCTGCTGCTGAAAATAAGTGAACATTTCAACTCCAGGGCAATGTTCCGTCCCATCTGCAAGAAGCAGCTCAAAGAGTGAGTGAGTGAATGTAGCTCAGGGGGCAATATTTCAACCATAACGCTACGGTTGGTACAAAGGGCACCAAATGTTCTAGTCGACCGCAAGTGACCCAGCCGGGATTCGAACTCCGACCTTGCCGTTGTGAGGCAGACGCTCTACCAACTGAGCTATCCAGGCCCTCTGCAAAAATTAGAAACTGATGTGTAGATGCCTCATGTCTGACGCATCACTAGCCACTGGAGGATATAAATTTATATGCACAAGAGCACAGAGGGTGCTGAGAAGCAAATGCACCCCAACAAAAGATTTCAATTCTGTGTTAAAAAGTAAAACACAAATTGAGCCAGATGTATTGAAGTATTTTAGACGTTTAATAAGCATGTGGGCAATTGTAGCGAGTCAAGCAGTTTTGATTGTTGGGAGCATTCTTGCTTGCTGGACTCTTCCACACAATCTTAAAATAGAACAGGGTAACAGTTACACTATCAGCACATGCCTTTAGTGGGGGAGAGTGACTGGCTTGGGACGTTCAATTTGACAGAGGTCGCTTGCACTTGCTAGTGACCTCTGGTGGCAGATTGACATACCAACATGCAATCATTGAGCCACTACACCAGAGATCATCCTGGGTAGTGATACTGTGATATTCTCGCATTAAATTTGAAAATATCGCATTTGTTCTTTTCTGCCATGACCAAAAATCATGTCCTATTATAACTGACATCACACACGTTTCCTTGCACCTGTGTGCAGTAAATTTAATAGATCTCCTTACAATTCTAAGCATGCACAAATTAACTCAACTCGACGGTTCGGAACCTGAAACACTTTCTACCTGTTCCAAAGACAGGTATTGTCACTGTATGGAACATTGTTAGCATCAGATGTTTCGCAGAAGAAATCATAGATCAAAAATTTATTATTTAGGCTTCCGGAGGAGTTAACATGTAAATCAGTGTATACGATTAGGGTAAACACTGAATAAGAATTTGAGTCTGTTGTATGATCAGGGCCCCTAATTCGGTCAAATACGCCGGACATGTCTGTCTACACTGGTCAAATGACCGATTCTCAAACTGCCCTGTCGGAGATCGACCATAACCAGTCATTACGTAACCAAACCAGATGAAAGGCATTAACTGGACATTGCAAATTAAACTGAGCAGCATTCGGTCGCGGATGGACCAGATGGAAGGCAGTAACTTGAGTAATTTAATGTTGTAAAATAAACTCAGTAGGATACCAGGTGCTATCTGGAAATTTGGCCTGACGTACGGTTGTATTTTTCAAATATTTATTGAAAATACTTTGATTTAGTTTGCATAAAAAATACTGGCACACATACCTACCTGTCACATATTATAGTCAAATCTTCATGTACTTGCACATGTCTTCTTTGAAAGTTTGCTGCTTTCAGAGAGAACAACTATGTGAAGATTTTTACTATAAAAAATTTGTAGCGAAATTATTCAGGAAATCGATGTGTGCCAGTATTTGTATGGGAACTCACTCAAAATATTTTTGATAAATATTTGAAAAATGCAACTGTACGTCAGGCCAAATTTCCAGATAGCCACTCAGAGGGTCATGTTCTCGGTCGGGATCGAGGAGTGTCCAAGACTGTTACGACGACTGACCGACTTAGAGCTACAGAAGGAAGTAGTGATGTATACTCTGCATAACAATTCCACATAAATTCATTTCCAACAGAAAACAACAACATTATATAATAGGATAAATACACACCTTGGTCAATAAGGTCGGGTGACTGGACACCTCCGGGGCGAAAGACGAGCGTCTACCATTCCCCACACAAGATCGAGACAGCTAGTAGAAATGTGCAGCTCAACGTGCGTGCTTCCTTGCTTCGTGACAGCAGCGGCAAGACTGTCGCTCAACCCAAACTCTCTGGGAGCCACCGGACATGCGCACACTTCACTCGGAGAATAACGCGCTATATTTTCATAACTAGTGGTCTCCTGTTACATATATTATGTGCAACACGTGATCACAACTATTACCCGAAATTACATTAGATTTTATTCCTAAATTACGTCTTGTTTTCACTTGTGTTATACTTGTTATAATGAGGCAAAGGGAAATTAATGTTTTAAATTAAACAACTGACAGATTGAAACATAAACAGTGAAGACCGTTCTCCCGCCGCCCACAGAAAACCAAAA
>JAUELE010252147.1:0-10797 GCA_031471655.1 Diodora aspera | reverse complement strand
CTCCCGGATTACTATTCTTCTCTTACCTAGAAACAGAGGGCGCCAGTGTTGACCGGCTGTATGCAGACTGGTACGCCAAGGATCCCTGAGAAGTATTAGCGGATCATGAAACCCTTGGCTAGCAAAGATGACCCATCCTGAAATATGTTCACTTTCTTCGAGTGAACGACCTGACATGTATCAAGCCTTCCTCAAATGAAGACGATTGAACGTGACACCGATTGACATTGCCTTATAGGTTTTCAAATAAATCGCCTCCAGCTGCCTATCAACACGTTTTAAATGCAGCTCAGTCTTAATATTAATATCGAGCAGAATAAACATTTTCTGGTGATCCGTTGGTAATATTGTTGGAACATTTATGCTTAGGCCAAGCAAGTAAAATTGGTTCTGGTTATAAGATCCACGCCTTCGAAGTGTCCTTTTAGGTGAATGAGACGAGCTGGTCTTGTGCAGAAGACCGCTTGAGAAATTAACAACGTCGAACGCTGACAGTACTGGATGGGTGACCGGGTTGAGTCTTCAAGGGTTCGACCTGCATCACACTGAGACATTGACGTGACAATTACGTCAAGGTGTCAGTGGGCAAGTGACTTTGCTTGTAATTGCCTCAGTCGACCCAGCTGAAACTGGGTACCAGTCAGGAGTGTTGTAACTGTCTAACACCTCGATGTCCGATCCCGCATGGTCGACCTTAGCCCGAGTTTCTGACCCTAGCTAGTGACTATTATATATTTTCGTGACAGGGTACAGTCACTCTAGGGCCACAATAAGAAGAAGAGGAGGAGGAGAAGACGAAATGGAGAAGAGGGAGAAGAAAAGAAGAAGAAAAGAGGAAGAGAAGTAGAGGAAGAGAAGAAGGAGAAATATGAAGAAGGAGAAATAGGAAGAAGGAGAAATAGGAAGAAAAGGAGAAGAGAAAGAAGACAAATTGAAGAAGGAGAGGAGAAGAAGAAATGGGAGAGAAGAAAAGGAGAAGAGGAATAGAAGAAAAGGAGAGATGAAAATAGGAAGAAGAACAACAGGAAAAGAAGAGGAAGAGCAGAAGAAAAAGAGAAGACGCAGAAGAAGAAAGAACCATAAGGACAAGGATTCACCTGATAAAGCAGCTGAATGAAATGGAAAGAAGAAGATGAAAGCGACGAAGAAGAATAAAACGGAAGCATAACGACAAGGATTCGTCCGGTAACCGAACACGTAGACATTAATTCATGCAGTTGGCCTAACATGTTTTAATCTATTTTATGGCTCCCATTCCATTTATTACAAGCATGTCACATTTGTAAAGAATTAGAAATAGATTTCCATCTTAAGTGTTAATATTTGGTTAAATATTTACAATTGGTTTAACTCAAGATGGCAAAGACTCTTGAACCATTTCCAGACTGCACAGCAGTTTCAATATTTTCAGTCAAAATATTAATATTTCACGGTCGATATGAAGAGCATTTAAATGGGTATTTGCTTGGTCGATTTATATTCCGAAAGCAAGTCATGGAAATTGTGTGAAACATATTTTGGACAGATAAAATGTTTCTACGTTTTCAATTCACCAGTCACTCACTGGAAACTGTAACGTCTCGACACTTAATGATTTATCCTCCTTTTGTAAGACGGATTTAAAGTTGGATACGTGGTCAAATTAAGTGCCTCTTTTTAAAAAAACACAGCGATAATTATACGTTAAAATGTGTGCATGTAAGTATAGTATTTGTTATGAAAATGCTTCGAATGTGATGCTAATGTTTAATGTTCTCTATGCGGATAAACCATACGTTCTTGGGGTAATATGGAGAGAGAGAGAGAGATAGAGAGAGAGAGAGAGATGTACAATTGAGTACAGGGAGTTTAAAATCCATGCTGCTTGTTCGGCGTTAGAAAATTAACTTTCACAACTGTCATCACATTCCGACCAGGTACCCAGTTTCAGCTGGAGAGGCAATTTACGAGCAACGTCACTTGCCCAAGGTTACACCAGTGACAGTCTGGTCTGACATAGTCAGTCTCAGTCCGAGGCAGAGGCGAACCCTTGAAGGACCGGAAGCTTTCCAACGCCAGCCAATTATCCATCCAACTACTCTCCAGGTTCGACGTCGCTTAACTTCACAAGTTCGTGACAATCTCACAGCTCACAGCTCATCTCACAGCTAAAATTTGGATTCGTGGTCAAATTCAATGTTTCCTTTTCATAAGCCAGCATTGAACCCAACAAAATATGCGTTGAGATGTTACATACCACGACGGATCCACTTAACATACAATGCGTCTGTTACTTTTCCACCTTGTGAAAGACACCGATCTCCTTTAAACACACCGAGTCATACAAGGCGAACTGAATGCATTCCGAACTCTTCGGGACATACGGAAACGTTGCTCGGAAAGTATTCGGAAATCGGCGGAACATTTTTCTGAAAACCATTAGAGAGAGTTTTGCAATGAGGTTGGCTATTTGAAGCTACTCAAGTAGAAAATAAATCCACCTTCATCTGCAGGGACAACCGAAATACGGCGTTACTGAATTAGGCAAACGTGTTTACAATGTATTATCTGTAGTTGATGTTACTTAGTTCACACAGAAAGCGCCAGGCTTATTTCGCGTTCGAGAGCACGTATCCAACAAAAATTATTATATTTTTCTCTTAAATATAAAAACTTGCCATTGTCCCCAATTCTCAGAAGTAACTCCATGGTCTTGACAGAGTGATGTTTCTAAAAGTCCACTACTTCAAAGAAAATGAGGGTCAAACATAGCGATAACAATATATTATTACCAAGAAGCAGTGCATTCAACATCCACATTACATGTTGGCTCTCATGCCTGGTGTCAGTGACGTTGGCTGGAAAATGCAAAATTCTGTTTTGACCCATGACTTCTTCACCGATTCTGTTCGCCATCACCTACTAACATCAACCATTAGCACCCATTAGATCTGATCACCTTCACACCTTCAGGAATGATCGTATCATTTGCCATCTCCATATAGATCAGAACACATGCCTTGATGATTTCAACTATCCCCTAATTTTTGGTATAGTATAATTTGTCATCACTCATTACAACGTTGTTACCAGCGTTAGTTAATTTGTATTTGCATGCGGTTTAAATGATGCATTTGAAAAGTCCTATTTATCACCCACCCTGAGATGAATCACAATTACAAATACACGTTTTAACTTGCAGAGAAGAACGTTTATCTATTATTCCCTGTTAGCTTAAACAGACATTATGATTTAACACACCATATACAGATAACTAGACTTTTGTCAAGACCTGGAGTCAAAACGTAGAAAACCAAACATCATATCCCTCTACCGTAGTCATCTCTGCTTAGCACCCCATAGACAAACAACTAGACTTTTGTCAAGAACTGGAGTCAAAGCGTAGAAAACCAAACATCATATCCTTCTACCGTAGCCATCTCTGCGAAGATGTGATGAGTTCACTAGAGAATTATACCCTAAGGCAGGCTTGGGCAAGGCAATGTAGTCCCAGGAATAATAACCTGCCTCTGATTCTACGTATATATAAGGGACTTTACAGACATAGGGTCTTGATGAACGTGTACCAAAAGCCCAGCAATCAAAGATGCGTACCGTCGGAGAACAGAACGAGATCAAGATAAAAGTTAAAACAACGAATTTACATTTCAGACAGACATACTATACTGCCGGGCAAAAGAAACGATATCAAGATTTTGATAGACTACTGAATAAATTCACTATTGCGTTGGATATGCAAGAGATATCCCTTCAAGATTAGGAAGTTTTATCAACGATATGATGTCAATCAACTTACAATCGTTGAAATCCTAGCATCCTTTGATCAGCTATGACAGAAAGACGTAAAGGAAAATAACTGAAATCATTTGGCATCATTTCTTTTGCCCGGCAATATAGTTCTAAGATTGAAATACTTCAAGTTTTTAAATCAATAGTTCATCACCAGGCTGCATACAAAATTGATTAAAGTAATAAATATATTTTGAAAATATGTACAATATAGACAATACATATCAGAACAGTTGTTTATAGGATATTCTTAAGTATCAGGACATTAACATTTTGAAACATATTTTCATTGACAGATAACCAAGTTTACTTTTCTAAAGGTGTGTTCACACCATGCAACTAATTGATACAAACTGATTCAACTTGAGGAATACTATTCCAAAGATGTTTAATTATATCTAGTCACAAATGAAACTCTATTTGCTCTTTCAAAACATGTTACCGGGTACATGTGGATTTGGATTCATTGTTACAATTAAAGTCAATACAAATGGTTGTTCTCATATTTCGACTTGGTTAAATAGATAAGTTGCATCAACTAGATGCATGATGTGAACACACCTGCTCTCACTTAATGATGGTTCTAGAATGTTAATTTTGACCTATTCTCATCAGTAATCACAATAAGAATTAAACCTAATACAACATATGGTTCACATGTTTCAACCAAAAGTTAACCAATAGTTGCATAATAGTGAGAAAAACCAGTCCATACTATGGACTTGGTGAGACGAAGCCATGTAAAGCTTGGAGACACCTTGTTAGAAAAATTATGGCAGGACTCACAAAACTTGGAAAATCATATGCCCTTTAAATTTTGAGGTCCCTACGGACTGTGAGGACCTTAAACATGTACCTTGTTCAGCTTGTGTCTAAATCTCGCAGAGCTCTTTTGCACTTGACGTCTTGTGAACCAAGGCCGGCATTCCAGGAATGGTATCCGAAATACTACCCATCAGTATTATATAATAGAGCAGTATTCATCAATGTCAGACTTCATAATCACAGGGTGAGATTTGCAACTCCAACAGAAGTTTTCCCACTGGACTTATTATCAATAATTTACATTTTTTATGTACATTGGACACATTACAGGCTGCTATCTACACATACATTTATATGTCTTGACCTGGCCACTTCAAAATTCTTTCATATACAAACAATATATAAATTTATTACATCGTACAGTCAAAACCTTTATATACTTGGATGTTTCTCATCTGTGGAGAAAATAATTACGTGTCTCCTGAATAATATCGATTACATTATATTATTCTCTTACTCATTACCAGAATAGATTACTCTGTGGGGCATGAAAACAATACGTTATAGGCACATGTAATGGCATAGGCACAATCTTGATATAATGTTACCATTTAGAACATCTATGTACATAAACAGAAGAACGTGTACATTAAAATGGTGAATTTGAACGTAACAAGTAAAAATAAGGGCCTCCTGCAAGAACACAGCTGTACATAACTGCATTAATAAATATATTATAAGTTATATTTTTTATTTTACTTAAGACCTCGGTCTTACCAGGTGATATTTTTTAAATTCATATATACAAGTAAATAGATTGTTATTAAGACAGAATCCTTACCACCTTAGGCCAAACAAAAAATGTTGTGGTTCCAATTATACCATCTCTTTAAAATGTAGGGTCAGCAGGTCGTATATTTTTTAAAATGTGACTACAACAATATGACCTGCTGATTTCCAGTCCTGAAATATTTGCAAGCTGCCAAGAATATACGGACCAGTACTATAATATGGGATCAATCAAACCACTACGTTTTTTAAAGCCTTACTGAATGTAATTATGGATACCATTTCTATTACATGTAGTGGCACAGACATGAATCATGAGATGGATACATTGGCACCCTATCACTATCCTGTACTGTGCTATGTCTTAATGCAAGGATAGTGGTAGCAATGTTGATAGTGTGGCTGACAGTGGTAAAAATGATACTGATGCCAGTCACTATCCTGGATTTGTGCAGTCGGAATACCTGAGTAAGGATAGTTGTATAAAAGTGAAGTGAATAGTTTTATGGTGGATAGTGATGGGGATAACACTGGGGCTTTCACACTATCCTCACTATCTTGTATTTCCCAATTGATGTTATAGTAAGGTATAGTGATGTTATAGTAAGGATATAAGGTATGGTATAGATAGTAAGATGGATAGTGATGGGATAACACTGGGACTTTCACCACATCATCACTATCCTGTATTTCCCAAGTGATGTTGGTATTGCTTGTAGTAAGGATAGGGGTAGTGGTATGGTATATATAGTAAGGGGGATAGTGATGGGGATAATACTGGAGTTTTCACCACATCATCACTATCCTGTATTTCCCAAGTAATGTTATAGTAAGGTATAGTGATGTTATAGTAAGGAAAACAAGGTATGGTATAAATAATTAGATGGATAGTGATTGGGATAACGCAGGTTTTCACCACATCATTACTATCCTGTATTTCCCTAGTGATTTTATAGTAAGGATATAAGGTACAGTATAGATAGTAAGGTGGATAGTGATGGGGATAACACCGGGGCTTTCACCACATTATCACTATCCTGTATTTCCCCAGTGATGTTGGTATTGCTTGTAGTAAGGATAGGAGTACAGGTATGGTATAGATAGTAAGGTGGGTAGTGATGGGGATAATACTGGGGTTTTCACACTATCATCACTATCCTGTATTTCCCTAGTGATGTTCAATTGTTGGTATCTCATATAGTAAGGATAGGGGTACTGGTATGGTATAGATAGTAAGGTGGATAGTGATGGGGATGACACTTGAGTTCTCATCATATCATCACCATCCTGTATTTGCCTGTAACTTTGGTATCTCCGTAGTAAGGATAGTGGTATGGATGTTGATAGTGAGGCAGATAGTGACGAGGATAATACTGAAGCTTTCATCACATCATCACTATCTTGTATCTATCTAGTATTGTTGGTACTATTCTCTTGTAGTAAGGATAGTGGTATAGATGTTCATAGTGAGGTGGATAGTGATAGGGATGACACAGCACACCATCAATACAATCTTGTATTAGCCTAGTAATGTTGGTACCTCCTGTGGTAAGGATAGTGGTACTGGTACGGATGTTGATAGTGAGGTGGATAGTGATGAGGATGATACTGGTGCTGAGACGTGGGGAGTTCGTGATCCACGAGTGCCCACTGCATGACTCCGATGTGATTCTTGAGGTCACCGTTGATCAGTGATGACGCTGAGCTCAGAACCCAAGCGTCATCACCCGAAAACTCCACTGAGTTGACTGTTCCAGAATAAGCCTTGACGCTGCGACATTCACTCTGGAAAAAAACACAGAATTAGTGATGAGTTTAAAAAAGGAGGTAGAGGAATACGTCTATGATCTGACAAGTTACTGGGCCGCCGTGCTAACCACTGTGACCTCCCAGACCTCTTCACAGAAACCAACAAAAAATATACACATGTTTTTCAAGGCATTTTGAATTTCAAAGACTTTCCATGCATTTTTCTCTGATTTTCATGAACTTTTTTCTGCATTTTCAATTTCCAGGACTTATCCGGGACTTTGTACAAAGTGTCAACCTTCTTACTGTACCATAATGACTTCCCATCTGAGTATACATCCATTCATTAGCTTACTTTTCCCTAAAAGTTTTCAATGACAGAGTTTACCTACAGCTATAGCAGGAAGTGTAGTCCCAAATAAAAGAAATAATGATGTGTTTGAACACCTTCTAAACTGCCGATGAAGGAAGAGACCAAGAATCTAATATTATTCTGCACATACCTCTGGACTCGAACACGGGAACTTGTAGAGTCGTAATCGTCCCATGTTATCTCCAGTCACCAAAAGATCTTTATTGTCGCATCTATCTACAGTTCGGATTGTCTCCCCTGCTTCCAGCTGTTGCCAAGGGCCTGTGAATTTGGTTGAGAGAATAAGTTTGTTATGTAAAAAGGCAAGATCTTCACAAGTAAAGATGAAGCCCGGGCCACACAGTGTACTTCTGTATGGCCACATTTGTTTACTGCAGCAGGGGTGAGGGGTATCGGATGAACAACATTTAACCAACAAATATGTCACATTTCTCTTGAAAATTATGTAAGATTTCAGAAATTATAAAGAATTGAGCGTCACTTGACCAATTGCAGACAGCAGATTGGCTAAAGCATGCAAATACTGTTGGAAGAGATGTCACACCTCATTAAATTACATATATCAGTGTAGTTGATTCACAGAAGGAAGTATCCACAAAAATGATGCTGAGAATAGGACAGTGTCCCACTCTTCATCAATACCCAGAAGAGTGTCAATTAAATGTGGCTAGAGCATTGCAGGACATCCCACCCATGCTACCAAACAAATGGAAACTTGCCAACATTTAACATACAGAAACATGTGTGTGATGTGACCAACAACCAGTCTGAGGAAAACCCTCCACAGGAAATACATGTGGATGTATTTTAGGTAAAGAGTGAGCACATGACATTGTGTTGGAAAATATCATTAGTGTCTTGTGACACACATTTATCATCATGGTGGATTCACACTATGCAATTAGTTGATACAACTCACCAAATTTAGCTGAGCTCAAACAGCAAGATTGCTGCACCTTGCTAGTGCCTCATGAACTAAAAATTATTCGATAACATTATTTTCTTCCATGTTCTTTCAAAAAACTATTCTGTGGTGATTACAATTTTCGAATGATAAATTGTGTAGCTGGGACTTGAGTATGTTTAGCTAGCTGCAATATGAGCAATGGTGGAATTAAAAACTTTTAGCGAGGGGCTCTATAGATCTGTAGTTAACCCAACATAGCCTAACAGCTTCTATTGTTTCTTGGGTTGGTGAATTTTAGCAATTGGTTTGCGGAGCTCGCTAAATTCTAGCAAGGGGTCCAACAAACTCGAATCCCATCACTGATTGATAGAGGCTGGGCTTAACAACCTTATTTAAAAAAACACGCGTTGTACAATTAGTTGTGCAGTGTGCACACATCTATTAAAACATACCTATTTAGTGGGACACTAATATTGATTTGTGAGGCTGGACTTGGGTTGTCACTTCACAACCTTATTTAAAATCCATGAGTTGTACAACTAGTTGCATAGTGTGCACACATCTATCAAGACATACCCAATATGGAGTGGGACACTATTGACTTGTGTGTAAACCAGTCTGTATCCTTCAGTTTGTGACCAGGAAAAATCCTTGGTTTCTTCTCAATATTCCCTGAAATGTAACAAACATTTTCATAAATATCTGCAGCTGTCATGAACAAGAGTGCAGGTAACATAATACTTCTAAAGATTAATACTAATCTTGCTACGTTTAGATTATTACGCATTTTTTGGCTATTGCTCATATTTAAGCTATGACTCAAGTGAGTTCAATTGGTCTTGTGTAACACAGTCAGGTCACATGCTTGAGAAGTTAAACAATGTTTAACCTGATAACAGTTGGATGGGTGACTGGCTAATTCTTGTCTCAACCATCAGTAAACTGAGTAATGAGTCCTACAGAATGAAGCTGACACTTACAGAAGAACACTTGGAAATCTGTAGAGGACGTCTGAAGGAACCTGCAGTCCATCGACCAGTCAATGTTGGTCATCGATAGTCCGTGTACCTGCGAGAAAATCAGATGATGCTTTACTTTGCAGGGGCAGTCCTGTGACCAAGTTTCACGGCAAGGTCGCTCGGACCCATCCTCGAAATCCAGGGTATTTATCACTCGGCTATTGCCTCCGTCAGATACCCTGGATTCACTCCGATGCTGGATGATCTATCGTGGTCGGTGTTTTAACCAATCAGTGAGGCATCTACAGAGAAAACTTGCACCCAATCAAGAGTGGCACGTCTCTCCTAACACAATCAAGTGGCACGTCTCTCCTAACACAATCACGTGGCACGTATTTGTATTTGTCAAGAGTTACTTCCCTTGCTAATTCCTCTCATGTAGATGCGTGACATTTCATTTTGGGGAAGGGGGTATTGTTGAACTTTAGGGTTCAGTTTGCCATTTCCCTTGCTGATAAATATGGAAAACAAAGTTTAGTAAGCAGTTTCCTTCACTAATTTATCTACTTAATTAATATTATTGTTTATTTAATTTTCTTTTTAATATAGGAATTTTCCACCTGGATAAAATCATAGCATATCCGTAGTCTAACTGGTGCTTTCCGTGATTAACTGAGAACCCATTTCTGACTACTCTTAATGCCAGATTGGCTACAGATATGCTACGGTTGTGTTCCAGTGTCTATGGTTCCTACGGTCACTTACGGTTGGTTGCAGAAAAAAATGAAATTTTAAAATATTTTGAAAATTCACCAAGGAAAAATCTTGGCGGTGGAAACATGAGGGTTTATCCCAGAACACCACCCTCATGTCTACAGGCCCAGAACGGATTTATCACGGATTTACCACAGATTTACCATGGATAATCACTGATTAAAACTGTTGGCTTCTGGCATCCTGAACCATGAGACCGTGTGACCAAGGCATAACTGGATGCAAGGAAATCATCTGATTTCACTTACGTTTGATGTTGCATGCATTCGTCCTATCGTTCCCTTGTCAATTGAACAGATATGGAGGTAGCCATCGTCAACAGCAATAGCAATTCTCATTCCATCTGGAAACAGAAAGATTCTTGCTAAAACCCAGTTCATGGCAGCAAAATTGTCGACTCAATTTCAATATAATGTAAAAGTGCAAGAGTTGAGTTGAGTTGAAATAGACTTTTACATTGCAGGGGGCAATATTTCAGCCATAGCGCAATGTGATCTGCAAGAGGCACATCAGGATAATACTGGGGTTCTATTCTTAATGGTGTTAGAGCAACAGCCCCCTTTAACCCCACAAGGTCCCAACCTCTCAGAATGACTTACCAAACCAATATAAACACCAGTTAGTATGGCCATGAAATATATAGTGACAATTTAGGAAATTATCAAAGGCAATAATATTTGTTTTATTGTATT
>JAUELE010252136.1:0-10800 GCA_031471655.1 Diodora aspera | reverse complement strand
AATTTTACAGCTGGGTGGACTGAGACAATGTGGATTAAGTTTCTTGTCCAAGGAAACAACGCAGTGTCGGAACCGGGAATCGAACTCCGGATCTTGTGCTTGGTAGGCGGACGCTCTACCGCTGGACCACTGCGCTGGACCAGAATCATGTACTCCTATTGTTGGTCTCTAATTTTGGACAATACAACATTTAATCTTTGACCTTGAGGATGTGTGGATCCATGTACCAGACTTGTAGCACAGCCTTAGTAAGTTATTTTTTTGTCGTGTAGTCCATTCCGCAAACTCGTCCATTTCAAATTGACCACAGATTCTCAATATGATTGAAATCTTGAGTTGCCATAGTTAAACAGTACATCCATGTGCTATTGGATCATGAAATTCGTGATTAGTTTTAGAGTTATGTCCTTCCAGATCCAACAGGAAATAAGGATAGCGAGTAAACGTCCTACAAACCTAGATGTCTTGGGAAAATGTCAGCTATATTTAGTGTCAGCAGCCTGCATCTATAGTCGAGGGCACGATACGCTCTCAACAATACCTTATTAAAATGTGTCCAAGAAACAATGGCAATGAGTACAGATGGGTTTTCAAGAACAGAAGAGGTCATTATTATGTAGCAGTGATATATGTCGATTAACAATTTTACAGTCCCTATTTTGTACATTGTAGCTGCTTGTTTCAGTGCATTTGCACATGGGCGTATATTCAACATTGCATATGAGTGTGAAGTAATGAGACACAACACTCTGCAAGTTCATGCATGATGGTGACTATGTGGCTGATAGATGAAGATCAAGATAGAATTGTTTATATGATGAGCGAGTTTAGTTCCGGGTAACACCAAGCCGATCAATTAACCTGATGGTGGTGACATAGATTTGTTTATCGCAAACCGCTGAAAGTGAAAAGGTTATCAAATGTGAAGGTGATGATGACGTTTCTTCAAATGCGTTCGCGCTATAGACTTGCTCGCGTCTCCAAAGTAAGATATTATATCAGAGATGATAAAGATAATGTCAGACGCCCTTGCGTGTTTTTCGTCAATCTTTCAGCCATATGACAATGGTGTCAAGGTTCAATCTCCGGGTGAAAGAACGCTCTTATGTACTAGTATTTACCATTACTGACACAAGAACAGTTTGTTTCCTGAGAGTAAGACAGAAAGCAAGTGTATCCAACGGATGAAGTTGTACTCTGTTGATACATATGACACAACTGATGCTATCCGTGGCATTAACGCTTTTAGGGAAAATTTTCTTTCGTTCTAAATAGTAGCACGATTATTTAAGTCCAGTCATATGCATTACCGAAATCCCACGACTCTTTGCACTTCAGTTTAAACAGTGTTTAAATTCAGCTTTTGTAAAGTTTGATTGCGTGCAGATTTTGACACGTTGTTTGATCTGTTTCAGAACGTAGCCCTTATTAAAGTAAACAAACCCTGAACTGTAGGGCGACCAGGGCACGGGGCAAAGTCAGACAGCGCCGCTCGGTGCATCAGTCAACTCCCAATTTATTGATTCCAGTGAGTTGTCCGTAATAGGTACAACCATTGGTTTCAACTTTAAAAGAGCAAAGGACCGATGTACTTGTTTTGAATACAAAACATCCAGACACTTGCAGACGTTAAATATTTTGCAACCACATACTATTAGGATAGATTCATTTTTTCTATGTCATAAAAAAGTTCCAGTATAGTATAAGAGCTGATGTAGTGGATCGTTCTCAACATTTAGATGCAGGTATTCCAAAATTGACAGAAACCCTTCTAATCTTGTACGATTTTGTAACCATGCAGTCGAGTGTTTCGTAACGGAGTGTGGGTCGTCTCCACAAATACGTATCTTAAGTATTAAACACGCATCGGTGTATATATAAAGCGAAATGCTATAATCTGTTCTATTCAGAAGCGAAAGGCAGATTAACTAAAGTTCTTATCCATTTCTCAACCTAGGATGTTCGTTTGGGAATCTAAGTTTTGCTTTTGGAAAACTAAACTGTTGAGTACGTGATCTATTTCCATCAGTGCATGAATTTCGTGGATGTCTCGGCACGTGTTGGCAGTTCTGTTAGCTTATATCCTTTGCATGTTAATTTATCGTGAATAGGAAAGTCGGCAGTGAAACCCTCAACGAACGGATTTAGGCAGGGTCGTGTCCTCGTGCATTACCCCCTAAACTCTTGCAAGCCAAAGGGAAAAGCTTGTAAATTCCTCAATTTTAATATATTTTTCGTGAAATTTCACAGGATGTATCAACTAAGCTTAAAAAGGTTAGAACGCAGGAAATACAACATATATTTCTGAAATGCTCAGATCCTCATTAGCATTTACTCTCCCTAACCACACTTTACGCCCCCCCCCCATTCCTGTATCCTGTACCCCGCTACTTTTAATCTGTGGGTGAATCAACTGAATCAAGCAATACGAGTCTGGAATAACACTATTCATATTTGTTTTCCTGTCTCTTCCTGTCTCCTTAAGTCTTTTCATTTCATAAATCAGCCTTGCGGTGAGTCAGTTCGGCTTTACCCGATGCAATATATGTTGACTACATGGCGCCAATAATGTTTCCTGAATGGAAGTCATATGTTGTTATCGCATATCCGATAACATTCTGTCAAAGTTTATCTGATACTGCTTCGTATACCCCTAAACTGAATTTATTTCATGTAGAGGACTGATAACTCTGGAAACAGCATAACATCCACATCTCTGACATTTGTTTGTTTGTTGGGCATGCAAAGTACTCAGATTTTGACCAAGCGTTAATGTTATCTGAGACCACACATCGGAAACCAAATAGTAATGTGAGAGAGCAAACCAAATTCATATAGCTAAAGGTATTTTCACGTTTATTGGCACATTTGAAAGTTTTGTTTCAAAAATGTCCTGTTCAAACCAATCTGTCACTTTCTGGACCAGGTGGACGGATATTCCACTCCGTTGTTTTGGTTTTTCTGTTGACACACCAAGAGAAGAATCTGTTTTGCACGTGCCACGTTCCACGTGCGATGAGTGACGCTTCGGGAACGTTTCCAAAATGGCGCGTTAGGTTCTTTTAGCAGGCATTACTGAATCATTTACTGACAACGTCCCTCATTTAAGATGCGCCCCAGGAACGTGGTCTACAGTTGAAGAGCTCCGCCGAGATGGTTGAAGACTTAACCTGTCAGAAAGTAGTGTGTTGGTGAGGTATATGTTTGTTTGGTTGTATAGTGTACACCAGACGGCGCCACCCGTAGGGACTGGCTCCATCACGTGATGCTGACGGACAAATCCTGCGTTAAACTATTTTCTATATTCCAGACTCAAGACCCTGGACAGTATAGTATTCAATTAATATTGTATTATCTCCTAATTGCCGCTGAATTGTTTGTAACAATGTAAAGAAACAGGAGAAATATTTAAAAGTGTCAGTTTATTCGTCTCTGATGCCCAGAATACTGAATGGGCTACAATTGTCATATGCGTCAAGGAAATGTGTATCAGACTTAAAGCAAGTTTAAATATATAGTACAAATACCAGGAAATAATTGAAATGATCAATATATAGGTCAAAACAACTTGGAATTAAATAACATATATGACATTAATGCGTATTCAACATTGTTGGTGACATATTATCTAATAAGGAAATACTCTACATTAAAACAAATGCATAGAAAATATTTATACACTATATACACTTGGAAGTCATTAAGTCATTTAAAGTTTGGAATTGCACGCGTGATGACATTACATTTTGCTTTTATTGCGCCGATGCGGTCCGGAATGAATATATTCAACACATCTTTATCTGACCTTCGCGTGACCTTTGGCAAAGCCAATCGCTAATCAAAACATCGGAACATTTGACATTTTGTTTAGACATATTCTGGGTGAATGCCTTTGCCCGCCACTCTACGTCTAGTATTTTTATCTGCGCAATGTATCTACTCCTAAACAAAACAAGTCCTCAAAACAAACCTTTGTTTGCCTAATGCACTCTAGACGAGGATTCTGGCTGACATTGTTTTGACTTGTCATGCTAATGTGCCGTTACCATTTGCCATATTGCTGATGAATTACTCTGGTCATTGGCCGGCTATGTCGATTCCCGCCACAACATGTATCTGTAAATATGAAATGAGTGAACAAATAATGTTTGTAAAGAGATATTTACATATACCTGCATAATTAAATGTGCTTCAACCAAAATTTAAATTGATATGGGCAAGTTCACAATTGTTCCTCCGACGTCAAGACATGGGTTACGGTAATGTTGGTACGGTAGTGAACTTGTGGTTACATTCAGTCTAGAATCAACTGTTATGTCAATTAGCTGCATGGTCAGCACATTCCTCACAATTCATTCATTGAGAATTTTAATGAATCTCATAGACTAACAGTTATAGTGTATGATAACACCCTTCCACAGAAACTGCAGTTTTCACTTTTGTTTCTTGCTGTTTCGCGGGTGCTGAATCAGGGAACCAAGACTTGCTTTATTAAGAAACTAGACTTGCTTTAACCTTAGAAAAAAATAGTTTTAAATTTGATTCAACGGTCATCGCACAGGACTATGATCCTAGTGCTACATACCGTATTTCTTCTAATAAGCCCTGATTCTGGAGTGTCTTCTTTCTTTCTTTCTGTGCCTGTTGCTCTTTGGTTATGATGTTTTACTACGGCGTTGTTGTGTTGCAGAGCATCCATCCGCCATGCTGGAACGCCTCCAGGAAGCTGTGTACGACTTAAGGTGGCAGGAGTACCCGGAATACGCCACGTTTGCCGGGATACACAAATATGATGAGAGTCTACAGTCCTACACACTAGAGTCTTTCAAGCGACGAAAGGTACAGTAATTTGTCCCACTGGTCGACGACGCTCGGGCCGTAATCAGGCCCTACAGTCAGAGGAGGCATTGGCCAAAGCAAAGTACCAGAACTAATTTTATTTATCAATATCTCCACTTAGATGGCTCAACATCCGAGGGGGGGGGGGGGGCTTCTCTGCCTCAGCCTGGGTATGGCTTCGTTTTACAATATTATTTTATTAAACTGATCTGTAAACACTCACATGCAGTTTAAGATATTGTTGATAACCCTGCTGTACCATATTCTGCCTGGCGTCAGTGGTTATCGAGATTGTAAAGACATTACGCTTTGGACTCCGGACACCACTGTTCAACAGGAAGGATGCGCTATAGATCAAACACGGAAGCGGGTTATTTATTTGAAATCTCATACTCGGGTCATGATGAATGCAGAAAATGAGCTCATTTTGTCAATCTGTGGCTCGTATATTATAGATGAAGCATACAGGAAGGGCAAACACCCCCACAAGAATGTGTAACATATAGGTCCGACAGCGAACGCGGCTTCTATGGTATGCACGGAAGCCCTGCATGATGACTGACTGCAGTTGCGAGTTATGGTACAGCGATAAAACAGGGCTCACACACAGTTCTCTCGAAATATGGAAAAACTGCGCGTTTCTGTTTGCTTCATAATAAGGAACTGCCATCTCTAGTCTGTTTTGTATGTACATTTCAACGTTTTATTGGTATATACAACTCTCGTTTTTAGTCCGTCACTTTGCATTCTCAGCTTTTGTCCTTATTTCCATACAGTGCCGTTCTATTCTACTTCTCTCTGTTCCATGGTTCTTGTAGTCTTCTAGTAAAAGCCTCCCTCCTATCTCTCTCTCTCTTTCCCTCTTACTTCTGTCTGTTCCATGTAGTTACATAAATACATTCTCTCTCCCCCTCCCCCAACACAATACTTTTGTCTTACTCGAGATTGTCCAATATTACCTTAAAGAAGAACAAGATGACACGACATTGGTATGAATCTGCTTAACATTAAATGAACGTGCACTAACGGTCTAAATATGTCTCATTCCCGTCCTAAATGATTTGCTCTTGCAATTAGCATCTTAATGCATGCTATGTGACTAAACGCATATAGAGAGATGATAGACCTAGCATGTATATGATAAATAAGTGTTCACGTTCGCCATGCTGAAAACCTGCTGAAAAACGTAGACAACCAATCTGTTTCGCTTACACCAAGATTGAGCAAAAACTATTGACAGACAGATGTCAAGTCAACATGATGTTGTAAGGTTCCAACTCACATGCATATAGAGGAAAGTAACAGAAAGACAAAACACAGCATTACCAGTATCAAATACCAGAGACACAAAAACACAGCATTATCAGTACCAAATACCAAAGAACAAATATGCTAAGGCGCCCCTTTTTGTCTAAACTTAATATTATACTGATTGTACCGAACTCGTCTAAAAACTCGCTACAAATTAGCCGAGAAAGCAGAAAACAGCGGTCAATTGCTAAATAAATCAAGTTAATTTAATTAATTAAGTAAATAAGTTAACTTATAAGTCCTATCTGTAGTACATACATGTATACATACATACATACATGTACTACACATGCTCGTTGTGTGCGCTCTGCCTAATAACGACAGCGGACGCTCAAGTTTTATTCTTAGGACCAATCAACTTTGATGGCATACCATTTCTCTAAACTATAAACAAAGACGGTAATAATAATTTTAAATACGAATATTGAATGCACTACTATTTCACAAACGAAAATAAAAAAAAATACTTATTGACATAATAGCACGAATTGTATTTTTCGACTTGGATCTAACTTGTGGCGATCAGTTCGATTTATCCCTATTATACTGTACTGGCAGATTTCTTATGGATGTCAACTTGAGAGTTTCTTAATTTGCTTCAACGTTTAAGTACCCAAACCAACCAGTACCTTTTGTTAAGCTAAACTGACACGTTTACGCTAAACTTATATCATAGTTTAGCTGAGTACACGAGTTTCAAAACACATTTCAGAGTAAACTATTTAGAGACAACCAAATTGCTCTGAGCCGATTTAAATGCTTCATTTGTGATACGATTTATACAGAACATTATGTTTCTAAACCATATGAAGTGAACTTAATCATTATCAGATCTGGGGACCTGAAAACATTTTAGATCTATTACCGTTTGATTATTGTGAAGTTCAGTGTTAAAGAGTATGACGAACTTAAATGACTTAAATAATTCTGTAATGGTTCCGCGTGCAACAGCTAAACGAAACACGGCGCTCCTTACAAGAGCGACGAAAACCTGGCGCCAGGATAATAAAGAAACATCTGGTTAGTTAGGCAGCTCCCAGAAATTGACTTTAAACTTATGCTTACTCACAATGAAATGAACATGATGTACTTGGAAACATGATTATATTAAATCAGTACAACCCTCACCTGGTATGTTGCATGTATGTACAGTACTGCATCTTATCGATCAATTTATTTTGCTATTTACCCAACACACACTTATATGTGATTAAAACCACCAATTAGATATGAGAACCCACAAACGACAAACGAGAGGGATGCCAGGTACATGTACAACCATTTTGATAAAATATATCTCAATGAAAATCGTATAACAATTTTATGTCTTACACTATCATTATGCCTTTAATTTCCATCCTTAGAATTGTATGTTATGTGATATGTCAGTATGTTTCTAATTGCATGTTCTAATTTCAATCGTGTAATGTTACATGATATGACATGACATCGCATTCTTGGAGAGAGTAAGTGAAGCTCGATTTGGTCTCGAAGGTGTTGAAAAATGAAAAGACACAGCAAGCATAGGTCTATGCTATGGTTAAATGTTCGTCCTGCATTTGTAGTTGTGGAGTAGTTTACAGGGTCGGACTTAAATTTATTGAGGTCAAGTTTACAACGGAAAGGAGCGAAAATGTACGAATGTCACGGAAACTTGCGAAGAACTAGAAATGTACTAAATAGGCCATAAACAACAATTCGACCATGTGCGGAGGCTGGAGATAAAAAAAAACTAGATAGCGTGTAATAACTAGAGGATGTCGGGACCTACGCCTTGCAGCTAATGAGAGGTGCTTCAGTTTATTAATATTAAAGATAAAAGGTGAAGAAGAGGCGTGTGCGACTCCATAATCAGCGCCATCATCCAAAGATTTACGATGGAGGATGTGTGCACGGAGCCTACGTGCTGATCTATCTATATGATGGACAGACAGATGGATGGATATAAAATGAATTGATGCATGAATATAATTATGGGTGGATGGATGTTTGGGCATGAATTGATAAATAGAAGTGTATAAACGTTTTAAGAATGATATATCGAGCATACAATCTACATACGTACCGACAATAAAAGCAGACATAAAAATATAATATTTGTAGATAAGTGAATCAACAGTAACAATTAGTTGGAATTATGTTTCTGTTAAGCACATTTCCAGCTCAATGCATCCTAGGCAAAAAAGGTTCGTTATTTCGTTTTTAAGTCGCACAGGTGTAAACAGCGTTTACGATACGGTAAACTCGTCAAACGCCGCGGCTTATCTGATTTACACAGACATACCCTAGTATAGAACAGGTGATGGAGTCAAAGAAACGAAAACATGTTTTCCGCTTCAAAACTGTCGAAAAGCATGATTATAATTTTTTACTTTTTAAAATTTTTTTTACCGCAATCCAGTCAATGTAAATAATAACCTGCCTTTTATAGACACTATGTATCTAACCAAAAGTGTCACAAGGATGAATTAGTTTTGCCAAAGCTTCAACCCAAGCCTAAAGCAAGTTTTTAACAATCAACATACATGCATACATATCACTACTTCCCAGAGACAAAATGATGTGCATCAGTTATATTACTAGTCAATGTTAACATCCAACCGATGTGAAATATATCCACAGAATCTACACATCTTGATTACAAGTATATCACCTAGGATTTCAGAAAGGATGATCGCGTTCACATTGACGGCGTACCTTTCTTCTCATCGTGTCTTTATTCTGTATCATCCATTCCATATGTTGTATAGGCGTGTTACCTTGTGTAATTACAATTGTCAACCGTTATTAATACTACATCACAAGTGTACTGAAGTGTGTGTTGACTGTATGGTTGTGAGAAGACAAGTTTTGTGCTGTTCTTCAGGATAACTGTGAGGACATCTTGCGGCAAGCCAATGATTTGGAAGTGGAATATCTCAGCCCGGATGAAAGACGAGAGCTGAAGATCGTCAAGTCGTTTCTGTCTACCTACATAGAAGGCTATAAATGGCGAGAGTAGGTAGTTTCTTAGTATCTACTATGTCTATCACTCTTCCCTCCATGCTGAACAACACGCTGTAAAGTGGCAAACAAAATCTCAGTTATCTGCCAGTCTTGGCAGTCGTGAGCTCGAATTTCACCCGGGTACCTACATGTATGTTTCATCCTGGTGATTGGCCCCTGACACCGACGTGATGTAAATGAGACCTTGGTCAGATGACTGAAAGGTTGCCGGCAAAGTCAAAATCAGCCACTCACTGAAACAAAATGTCTAAGTAAACCTAGGTCGCATACGCCACATAAGTCGAATGACGACAGGAAAGAAAGTATTTTACTCCTCCAGACATAAATTTCCTTGCCTCTATTAAGACCCAATTCATAAAGCAGCAGCTCGGCTGGCGTCGGAAAGCTTCCATTCATTCAAGGGTTCGCCCCTGCCTCGCACTCAGACAGTGCCTATATCAGTGGTGTCACCTTTGGCAAGTGACTTTGCTCATAAATTAGTTCCGCTCAACCAGCTTGTAACAAGTTGACCGGGTAATATTGTATACTGTATATGTGCTTTGAGCATGTGGCTTATCGCTATATAAGTGTCATAATTTTTAAACTCAGGTGCAAGTGAAAAGGTGCCACTTTTATTTCATCAAAATGTGTTGTAAAAAGCTGATTAATGTTAATAATGGTGCCTTTATGTGTGAGGCTCTTCTCTCCATAATGTGGACAGGCCCACACAAAGTAAAATGAAATGACATGTCTTCATAATAAATCTATTCAGTTTTAACAAACCTTTGTCTCTTTTACAAAATCAACTTGAGGGTTTGTATCGTTAGTGTTGCACCCCAGTGTATATATTCAAAACGTTTATTTCAGTTACGGGTCTCTGACTCCAGTCAACTTCCTGGAAGGTATATCCAAGGGTATCCACTGGACATACTATTCCAAGTTCAAAACGAAAGATGATTTTGAAAAGTATCTCCAGAGACTGGCAGCGTTTCCTGCCCAGGTTTGTTACTTTTACACTCGGTGCCATATATATTCGCCAGCACTATGCATATGCAGATGATCGACGCCCGTGTCAAGCAAACACTTAATAGTGAGTGCAGCGGTGTTTGTGGAATAGAACTCGGGTACAGTATGATGACAATAATGTAAAAACATTCCCCATTCTCCAACGTCACAACACTTGAATCAGAAATTACACACAGGTGCTAAACCTATGACATTTGCGTATTTAAATATGTGGAGCCTTAAATTTGAAGTATATTTCTTATTAGAAGTAGCTTGTTATTAGATAAAATAAAGTTGAACTACAGAATACTGACGATCTTGTTTTAGATTCAAAATAATTTGTTTTGTTTGGGATTAAACTGTAACTGAATATTTCACCGGTTTTAGATTGACGAACAAATCTCACTCATGAGGCGCGCCATACTACTGAAGAGGACGAGTCACAAAGCTTCCATCGTAAGTTACCTATTAACATGGGAATCACGCATGAAGAGCGCCATATTGGATCTAGCCTCATGGGATGCATGGGGGACAGCATCAGGGCCAGGTCAAACTAGGGATCAAAGAGTAACATAAACTGCCGGGCAAAAGAAACGATACCAAGATGTTGAGAGACTACTGAATAAATTCACAATTGCGTTGGATATGTAAGAGATATCC
>JAUELE010252125.1:0-10800 GCA_031471655.1 Diodora aspera | reverse complement strand
TACTACTGCTGCTACTACTACTGCTGCTGCTACTACTACTACTGCTGCTGCTGCTACTGCTGCTGCTGTTGGCATCAGTTGCACTACTGCTCCTACTACTACTACTACTACTGCTGCTACTACTTTTACTACTACTGCTGATGTTGGCACTAGTTGCACTACTGCTACTACTACTGCTGCTACTACTTTTTCTACTGCTGCTACTACTTTTTCTACTGCTGCTACTGTTGGCACTAGTTGCACTACTGCTCCTACTACTACTGCTACTACTACTGCTGCTGCTGTTGTCATCAGTTGCACTGCTGCTGCTACTACTACTGCTGCTACTACTACTACTGCTGCTACTGCTGCTGCTACTACTGCTGCTACTACTACTGCTGCTACTACTACTGCTGCTACTACTACTGCTGCTGCTACTACTACTACTGCTGCTGCTGCTACTGCTGCTGCTGTTGGCATCATTTGCACTACTGCTACTACTACTGCTGCTACTACTATTGCTGCTACTACTTTTACTACTACTACTTTTTCTACTGCTGCTACTTTTGGCACTAGTTGCACTACTGCTACTACTACTACTGCTACTACTACTACTGCTACTACTTTTACTACTACTACTTTTTCTAATGCTGCTACTGTTGGCACTAGTTGCACTACTGCTACTACTACTGCTGCTGCTACTACTACTGCTACTACTACTACTGTTTTTGGTTACTACTGTTACTACGACAACTGCCATTACTACTACTGTTATTGCTGGGCCTACTACTACTATACCACTGTCATTACTAGCTATTTCTGATATTATTACTGTTGACAGTACTACTACTACTACAACTACTCCTACTACTACTACTACAACTACAACTACAAATGTGCTGTTACTACCAGTGCTCCTAGTGTATGGGTCCTTGTTATTCAAATGGACTGCTGCACCTTTATCTAACATTTGACACAATCACAGTTGGTGACGTAAATCACTCCCAAATACATTAAAAACATTCTAGACATGATTCAATCTCCCACGGCAGTAAACTGATCCTAGGCGTGGATATAAAACCGTGAACATTATTGATTGCAGTGACCTTCTACCCGTCTTGACTCCCCCGGTATGAACAGTTTTCCTGTTTTAAATTGGGGTATGTACACGTACAAAATGTGTCGCCTACGCATCCAGCCACTGGTTTTCATTGGTAGGGAAAGTGTACATTTTTTAAAACGCCATCGACGTTGTTTTTCCCCCCTTGAGTTCAGATATATGTTACAGATGTAGCCAAGCAACGCACTATAAACCGTTTCTTAAAGACCAAGATATTCGGACCGGAACGCAGTATATCAGTGTATTTTGTTCAGGAAGTTTCCCAGTACGAACCGTTCACAAACAGAATACATCATGCATATTCATGAAGCAAATCGATCAGCCTTGTGTGTACCAAGCCGGTTTCCCGCGTTCCAGTTTATAGGGTGTTGACAGGGTGTTATCGTCCGGTGCAGCTGAAAGTTCCACCCACGGTCATTGCTGATACATACTTCAAGACACCGGCACAGAGCCTCGATTGGATTTGTTGACCGCAGACGATTTCCGGCAGGTTGGTCGTCTGCTCGCAATTTCTAACCGAGTGAGCGCAGTAGCCAAGCGCTCTCGGTCAACAACGTTACTCTAGTACAGAAAGCTTCAGACGGAGTATTTTGTGTGTTGGGTTTATACAAGAGGATACCCCAGGCTAAGCTGACAATATGAGTGACAAAGAAGGTAGGTGCACACCATTTTAACAAGATGTAACACCGTAACGACATCTCTCTTTCTGTCATTGCTTACGTTCAATGATCGCGTCGATACATTAACGAGACTGGGATATAAATTCCAACTTCTTTGTTAAAGACTGGTTTAATTTCAAAACAGTCTATTACTTCTTCTGACTATAGTTTGCAATCTGGACTAGAATAAGAACCGAAAAAAACAATTGGTGACGAATTAATGACTTGGTGGATCGTGTTTGAATCCCAAAACCTTGACAGCTTTGAAAATTCAAAATCAATTTTTAATAACCTAGTAATGTTTATTGTTGGACAACATGCCCACAGCAGCATATGCATGATTGCATGATGTGTCTCCCTTCAGTTGTGAAGTACAGTGTTTTGTGTCTGCATTATATTCAAGGGACCGTATCATAATCATTGGTGATCAATATTAATGACCGTTGAACCGAGTGCACGAGATAGCAACTCAACCATGACCAGCAATTGGGATAGAAAATCTATAACTGTCATAGTTCCTGGTTGCATTTGCACGGTTCAGTTGGCTTCCGGTAACTACATTCGATCACATGATTTGCTAAAACCTACAATAGATATGTGACGAATATCGGCGCAGCTGGTGGAGGAAAAGTGTCCATGCAGCACAGCATCGGTTACTTCTACCAAATAAATTGTGAAGACAGCAGTTGTGTCTAGCCAGAATCTTTTGTGTGACAAATTCGCGGCTGATGACTAAATGTGGCATTGCGTTCCTTGCAGAGAGGTCGGCTGTTTAATTTATAATCAATAGTTTGGTCAGATGGTTTAAGCCTTTGTAATTGAAAATCCATTTTCATTTGTGAGCTGGTTATCTTTTCTTCTCAGCCTGTCTTAATCCTTCTCTGTCGTAGACAAGTTGTGCTACGAAGAGAACATATGTAACAGTATGTACAGATCTATGTATGTTTGTTCCTTATCGAATCATCGTCACGAAAAGTTCATTTCAAACGTGCTAAAAAGCAACCTTCGTTATTGACGAGTACATAGATTGCTTAACCAAACATAGTTTGTTTAAAAGGTATAGATGTCGTGCCCAATTCTAGGAATTGCTCATTCCCGAGGATTGAGCAAAGACATTGCCCAATTCCCGCGAATTGATCTATTAAACAATCACCTAGATGGGGCAAGCCATCAGTCATTCACGGGGTTTGGGCAGGGTTGTTGCCCATTACTGGGGAATGAGCAATTCCTAGAATTGGGCACGTCGACATAGACACAGATCTAAGTATTTTATCAATCTGTTTCAAATATGACTAAAAAGTAAACGCCTGGATGTGTGTTTGTACGTATTTGTATTCATGCACGTGTGTGCACACATGTGTGGTCATCTGTGGGGACGCTTCTCAGTTGTGTGATGTATTGTGTCACAGAACAACAGTTTAAAAATTAATTTGATGCTGTTTGCTAGTTTGAACTGTCATGTGACAACCCTATTGACCCAACCTCAAAAGCGACACCTGATGACAGATAGGTCCAATCTGCTCACGTACATTCCTCAAGTTCAAACATTCCTCGTACACTAGTCACAAAAAAATTGGAATAACACTCATATGTGTGACATGTAAAGAAACAGGACAAACTTCAAAAGTAATGACCTTGGATGTAAGATTGTCTTGTTGATAATACCCCTGATTTCTGACTTTGTGATTTCACCTGGAGTACACAAACTACTGACAAGTCACGCGTGCCCAATTGTTTGCTAGCTACTTACCTGTATAATGCGCTCTTGCTTAAAGCCATTTCCTTTCTTCTTTAGGTATATCACGTGACGCTGAACATTAAGACGGAAATTATTGTTGTTTACATTTATAAAAACTAAGACGGTTCATGTGACTAGCCTGCATTCGAGGAATTATTGTTCGTATGTAATAATTATGGGATATATAAGACATACGTTTTGGTGTGGAAGTTTCTGAATAATATACGGGATCTATCTATCTATCTATCTGAAAGTTTCTGAATAAGATAAGGGATCCATCTGTCTATCTGAAAGTTTCTGAATAAGATAAGGGATCTATCTTTCTTCCTATCCATCCATCCATCCATCTATCTATCTATCTATCTATCTGAAAGTTTCTGAATAAGATAAGGGATCTATCTTTCTTCCTATCCATCCATCCATCTATCGTTATATCGATCCTTCTGCTGTTTGAAACTTGTCAAAAATCCATAGGCAAAATGTTCAGCATGGGTTTTAGGACTTTGCTTTGATCAGAAAACGAATTAGTTTCTTTGGTTAGTTGCCCCTAGGGTCAGCAGCATACATGATTGCACAAATAATAGTTTTGCATTAATGCAATATCACTTTCATAGACTGTGTTCAGTGAGAATATAATGTAGTTAATATGTTAACTGTTAATGTATAGAAAATTGAGTTTTCTTGTCACATCAGTGTACACCCAATGACGTCAGTCGTGGCCTCTATATCAACGCTTCGAGAAGCTGGTGAAATAGTTGCTTGTTATGTACAACCTCATGGTCAATCAAGTTAACCCTATTTTCTGTGATCCTCGTTTTATGAACATAATGTAAAGCAGAGATTTAAAGTTGGATACGCTAAAATAGGTCTCGTGCTATCTGTGTGAAATGAACAACATAAACTGTAAATCAACATTATTGTAAAAGTATATGCCTAATTAAATTACGCCATATTCTCTTAGTCCCGGCACATGCAAACGCATATATGTTTGACTTTCAAATAGCAAGCCTAATTCCGAACCTTTCTCTGAGAGTTTAGCGAAGAATGGTCCGTCGATTTTCGAATTCTTTTCGAATATGAGTCGAATGCATTTATTTGCAAGTGTAACGTTTCCGAAGGTTTCAGAATATTTTCAAAATTCTGTCGGAAATGCATTGGGTTTTTTAATGCTTGGTATGGGGGTCACAAGATAGATGTTATTTTGTTTAAGATTGTTTTTCTTTAAAAGAAAACAGTTTGACCACGTATCCAACTTTATTTTTTACTCCTTCTGATATTTGTGGATGCACATTATCCTTGTTGGAAATCAATGACAGTGTTCTCTAGATGTAAATATTGACCGTATGTGTAGTAATTATGGTAAGCAGTTTTCCAATAATGAAATGATCACTACGGATAATTTAGTCCTTACACCGGGATAAACGTTGTACCGGAAACGTACCACCGGAAATGTCGCTTTGAACTCTACTGTACAGATGACAACAAAACATTGAAATACTTGCATTCTCTGTTCTCAAATGTGAAATCGCTTTATGTGTCACCACACTGTGTATGTAGATTATATCTATCCTCATAAATAAACATTTGCGGCATCCGTTTGGTCCTTGGTCTAGTCTGGTATTCCTGATCAAAACACATTTGATATACTAGTATAGTCCTAGTTTGACAGAGTGTAAAGGCCTCCTGAGCTACTTATTTGAAAAGCCTCTCTTTAAGTAGCCCAAATTTCTGGCCCTATATAAGAATGAGATCAGACCCTATCACGAAAATATATACTAGACTCTATCTAAGGCCAGAAATTCGGGCTTCTCTTTAAGTTGCGGTACATGTCAAATAACTGTAAAAGATGATGAAGCTGTTCACATCCATGAACTGCTTACATGTATGTGTAAAAACATGTATATGCAAAATATTTACGGGCTTGTCTCCCCCCCCCCGCCCCTTCTGTCTCTCTCTCTCTCTCTCTGTCTCTTTCTTACTCTCTCCGTCTCTCTCTTTTCTGTCTGTCGGTCTGTCTGTATCTCTTTCTTTCTCTCTCCGTCTCTCTCGCTCTCCCCTCGCCTGGGTAACATACGGTTGAAATTTGAGATAATACTGTTTGAATCTTCAATATAAGCGCGCTGAGTTTACGTTATGTTCTAAACGCTTTTCAATGTTCTTGTATTTATCAAGTGTCTAGTATTCAATGCGCATCGAGCTATTCTGTGTCAATGTTTTCCTTTCTAATTTATCTGTTTTTCTAGCCCTCGTCAAGTTAAGTCTTGCGAAAATAATTGCCTGTTTGAATACGTGCCGTACAGCAGCTGTGATCGACATACAGTAAAGTGATGTCCATGTGTGCTATTCACAGATACTTAAACTTGTACGGGACTACTAACATCAATGTTACACCAAATACCGCTACAGGACTACCGTAATGCTTGGTTGCATGCAAGGGAAGCGATTCGACAATTTTTATCACATATAACTTTATTGTTTGGGGTTCAATATACAAGGGGTTTAAGGTTTCTTTATTTTTGCAAATACTGTCAATAAACGGTTCGTTGACTGTTGTACATTTGAATATGACATTCAATATAGCTTTACACAGGTTTGGCATTTTTAGGTTTTATAGTCAACCTACTGTTTTCAAGTATAATATTGTTATGTCATGCATGACGAGACTAAAACCGAGTGCATGCGTTTGAAAAGCATCGATTTTACAATCTTCCTATGTAATCTGACGTAATCGATTCTAAAATTATATGACAGATCGGTCTGATAGTCAAACTTATACCGTATAATAATGATGATAATAATAATAATAATAATAGTTAATAATAAGTACTCTTGTAAAGCGCTGTTGTTCGTCCAAGTGAGGTCGCTCGGAGCTTTACAGAAAAAATTCTAGATTAGTATTTGGAAAAAAGAGAGTTTTAAGTTTTGATTTGAACACATGAAGAGAAGGAGCGTTTTGAAGTTGATGGGAAGTTCGTTCCACAGAGGAGGAGCAGAGTGTAAAACAATCTTTGTCCAGTAAACATGAGCCTCGTTTTAGGAACAGCAAGAACCATTTGACCAGCAGATCGCAAACACCCTGCCGGATTGTATCGGGGCTGTTTACAGATGTTTATGTAAGGAAACTGGTTGTTACTATCAGAGTGGACTGCCATGGCCCGTAAGTACATGCATGAGCTGGTAGTAAGCCTGTAGCGCGGCAGTAAGTGGCAACGTCGGAAGTAATTTATGGTTGAGCTCTACGGGATGCATGAGCGCCTACATCCGACGTTCGCTGCTACCAGCTCATGCATACAGGCCCATGGTATTTAAGAGAACTTTTCATCTTACTGATTGGACAGTAAACGTGTGTTTTTAATAATGTATTAAGATGTCGTATTGTATATCTAAAATATATTACCATGTGAATAACAAAACAGGTGAACAGAAAATATGTCTTGACTGAACCAATCCCATTAAAAATATTGAATATCCGGAAGTCAGAAAACCATTAATCCATTCCCTTTGTCAGTGACGAACGTCGGGTGTGCGGTATACAGTAGGAACAAGCCTATAAGGGCCACTGCGCTTCCTTTATGTGAACACCAACAAAACAAAACTTGACAATGAGATTTATTTAAAAAAAATTCAGCTTGTTTTGAGTAAACGTATCATATCCTGAAGGAGTGCACATTTTAAAGTTGACTGTATTGAAGCGTGTGCTGTATTTGACACAGGTGTGTCACTGTTCTGGGGGTGACCTAGGTTAATGATGCCCGGGGATAGTGTTGAATTCAGCATACATGTATAACGTCGCTCCCGTGAGCTTCACAGCTGACCACAGACATACAATAGCAGAACGCTCCCTTGACATCTTCCCTTATACTTTTCTGAATACATCAGTTTATCTGTGTACCTTTTAGTTCAACAACATTTAGTATCTTCATGGGCCTGATTTAATGGACGCCTACTGCTTCCCCAGTTTAGCCAAGGACAAAGTACGATATAAATAATAGCTTCGAAGGCGTTGTAACTACAGTTAGCCTACCAGAAAGTACGATATAGATGATACCATCGAAGATGTTAGCCTACCAGAAAGTACGATATAGATGATACCATTGAAGACGTTAGCCTACCAGACAGTACGATATAAATGATACCATCGAAGACGTTAGCCTACTAGAAAGTACGATATAGATGATACCATCGAAGACGTTAGCCTACCAGACAGTACGATATACATGTAGATGATACCATCGAAGACGTTAGCCTACTAGAAAGTACGATATAGATGATACATGTACCATCGAAGACGTTAGCCTACCAGACAGTACGATATACATGTAGATGATACCATCGAAGACGTTAGCCTACCAGAAAGTACGATATAGATGATACCATGGAAGACGTTAGCCTACCAGAAAGTACGATACAGATGATACCATCGAAGACGTTAGCCTACCAGAAAGTACGATATAGATGATACCATTGAAGACGTTAGCCTGCCAGAAAGTACGATATAGATGATACCATCGAAGACGTTAGTCTACCAGAAAGTGCGATATAGATTATACCATCGAAGAGGTTAGCCTACCAGAAAGTGCGATATAGATGATGCTATGGAAGACGTTACCCTACCAAAAAGAACGACATAAATAATAGTTATACCATCGAAGACATTGAAAGCCGTGCTGTACAGTTAGCCAATCCGATATAAATTATAACTACGACTGCACTGAATGTTAACAGAGTACGTTTACGATAAAGTCGGATATAAAGCGAGAAATTCGAAAAAGTTGTTGAACTATAGTTATGCACAGTAAATTAGGTCTACAAAGACGATGAACTTTGTTGAACTCTTTACTCCCAGTATGACAAGGAGTATTTTGCATTTGTTTTTTCCCAACTGAATTGCTGTAAGCTTAGTTTCTATATTCTAGCATGAAGCGTTCGTTTTCAGTTCTGAGTGGAAATTGTAGCGACTGAAAGTAGTTTGTAGTTTGAAATCCGTATATTTAACTGAAGTGTGTTATGGATTTGTCATGTTTTTGCCGGTATATGCTCTTGAAGTCGTGGATGATCATTATTTGATGAAGCCTATCACTACAACCGAATATCAATCCACCGACTCAGGCAACAGACACATACTGCACTCCAAACAACATTAACACTAAATGAAAGGATGTCGTGTAACCGTGTTAGGTTAACGTAATAAAGTGTCATCAAAACACAATTTCAGCTGGGAGGCCAGCCATGGAAGGGGACACAACTCACTCGGGTATCAGTTTTAAAATGTTCATGGTCTGATTTAACTATTGACTGTATATAAAATACTTTGCCCAAGTTGCACCCCCTCACTCTTCCCCCAAGGCCAATCTAAAAACAAACAATGAAATTCGGTAGTTCAGATAATGGGATCAAATATGGCCATATGCTTTCAGCGTCAGAGTCAACCAACGAGTGAAATAGGTTATATGACGACTGTCTATAAATGAGATGACCATTATAGTGTCCAGTGATGCCGCCATGTGAGATTTCAGCATTTTTTCTGACTTCTTAGTGGACCGTCACCTCAAAACGAGTAAATAGCCAGTGTGGAGAATGTCCAGTATATGGTGTATAATAACTGATATACCCCATCATATTGCCCAGGGATGCTGCTAGATATGTGATTATCAGCACGTTTTCTCTGACTTCTTAATAATTCATTAATCCAACGAATCTTGAGAAGCCGTTCCAGAAGCCACGTGATACAAAGTAAAATATATGACCTCGAAGAAATAGGTTTTGAAAAAAAAGTTTTATTACACTGGATGGAATTTTCTTACGGATTTAGGTCTATCTGAAACCAAAACCAAAATATTTAAACTTCACGATAATAAACGTTTCTAAACGTGAGAGGTAACGAATGCACGGTTAACGGTATATAGATTGTTTAGGTTGGTCTGAAAAGAATCCCAGGTTCACGACAGTTATTGACTGGTATCCACAGTGCATCGATTAATCTATTATTTATCGGAGAGCGTACTAGTGGTTTAATTAAGACTTGTGCCCGAGGAGGAGTTCATTGAGGAGAGACAAGAACTCCCCATCTCTTTGCAGGGTTAGATTGGAAATACAAAAATAAACATGGCAAATATATGTGTATGATTTCCGTCTGGACAAACACCAGGGAATACAAGTTCAGAGCAATGAACTGCTAAATCAGTTAAGGTTATTGGCTGAGTTGTTACGTTGTTTCCAAAACGTGTATTGTTTACATTTCTCGTAAGTGGGGTTGGGAGATGTTTGGGCTAACATTTGATGGTCCATGTGCATATATGGTAATGAAACCGAAGGAGTTCTGAAAACTAGGTTAAGCTCAATATCACTCACGTTTTAATCAAAGACGGTCAAAAGAAATTGTACCAATTTAATATCCTTTGGGAATGATAAAACAAAAACACACACAAAAGGCACTACGTGATGCAAACGTTTTATTTCGAAGGTATATTTAATTAACAAGACTAAGACCATAAAGCTGAAATATACTGATGATAAAAAGAAAACATAACAGTTGGTTGGGAAATGATAAAAGGTAAAATCACAAAGTGATTGATGAAATGGACAAAAACACCAGGTGATGCAAATCTTTTACTTCGATGTAAGCATGTGGCGAGATGTCTGAACTGATCACCATTAAATGTCAACAGGATCGTTCTCAAACACTACTCGGGATAAATTGTTTATGACGAAAAAAACCGTTTCGGTTAACGTTCTTATGATCGTCAGTGTATTTAACTTGTGCCCGTGTTTATTTTCTTTGTAACTTCTGTAAACAGTGTCTCCACTGACTTGGTAAATCATTCGTGATTCGTTTCTAATATATTGCCTTGTGGTTAAGATTCTATCAGTGTTGAATTCCTAGCCACTTTACTACCCCCGAGGTTTACCCTCTGTATTTAGTAATCAGTTAAAAGGAGGGCGAGTATTCAACAACGAGGTCAAAGTTTGATATTAACTGTGTTGACGCTTCAAAGTGTTCGGGCACCTGCTACACGCGCAATACTCATAATGTGGAGTGTCAATATGAGATACTGCAACGAAACGAGAAATGAGGTAGTTGGGTATGATGTACATGTACATCACTGATGAGACGAGAAGTTATATTCATTTCACAGATTGTAATGGATTTAATAGGGTTTCGGCGGAAAAACAGATCATGAATTTAGATTTCAGCTGAATTTAATTCGTGTTGAAAAATTCAGTGTGGGCGTCTGAAAAGCAAGTTTTCACTCGAATCCATTAAGGTGTAGACATACGAATCGCATAACTTCCCACCCACACTA
>JAUELE010252114.1:0-10800 GCA_031471655.1 Diodora aspera | reverse complement strand
AGCAAAAAAAAAAAAAAGTTGCCCCCCATGACCCCCCGACTTATACTCCTATGCCTATATATATATATAATGACTTTCAAAGGGGGTAGAGGGTGTAGACTGCAAAATTCTAGTCCCTGGGGGGAGGGGGAGAGCAGCTATTTAGTACACTATAGTCTACATTTCCTGAGCTATCATCACTCCCACCCCCAAGCTCAAACTCCTCACAGTGGCATAGCTCGCAAACACCACTGCCACCGGCTAGGTACTATATGTGACCTGTTCCCCATTGACTTTGCCCTTTGTATCGACCTTGGACTTTCCTAGTGCTTGCGTTTATGTCAAGACCAAACAACCTCTTATAAATACACTCATTATAAAATATAGTTCCACTGAATATTAAGATTCATTTACTTACACAAGTATTTAAATATGTTTATGTGACGAAACTCTTCAAATCTTATGACTTCACTAACAAAAACATTAATAAGGCCTTACAAAATTGTGTTTTTGTTTTCGTTTAATCAGCTGGCGTAGGGAGCAAAATTTGTTCCAAAATCCCAGCCGGTGGCAGCGGTGTATTGGAGCGCAGTTTGACAAGTGCAGAGGAGGCAGTGCGAGCAGTTTGCCCTTTGCTATCAAATCTATTCAGCATTTTAGTGTTATAAATCTCAAAAGTAAAATAATTAAAGTAAACTATTATCTTACCTGTTAAATCATCACCATATTCACCACTTAGTCTCTCGGATTTCACTAGAAACCTGGGTCAACAAATAAACAAAACATGGTGAGGACTGTATTGAACAAAACAAGGTACAAAACAGCAGTTATTTCATTTTAAAATCCTAGCAGCTAACACTTCACTTGAAACATTAATGACTTCACATTTAACTTAGAATACAATCTTTCCTGAAATCTTAATCATCTGAGTGTCAGCAAAAAAGTTTATATGAATACAAAACTATTCAAAGAAACATTTTATATATTAGATGTAATTTTAATATCAACGAATGCATATTGTCAGTTCCAAATATTATTGCTTTGAAAAAAGAGCATCCATTTATATAATTTGTGTAATTAATCATTTGCGTGTATAAGAAACATCCACTAATAATATCACACAACTACAGACAAATACACGATCTTATATTATTTCTATCGTCATGACTTTAAAAATTACAGAATTACGTTTCTTACAAAACATTATTATGAATTTAATTAAATAAGTTGCTGTAAGCCCATCAAATTGTCATTAGTTCTGCAATTACCTTTTAATAACTTTTTGGAATAAGATCAGTTTTATTATTTCCCTAACAATCAATTATTTCTACTTCACATCCTACGACAGACTAAAAATTAATCTGTGAAATACTGAATGTATTTTTCTTGCATGTTCCTACAAGAGACTTGCTCCCAGTCTAGACTTGCTTATCTTAAGCTAGACTGACTTAAGGCTCATTAAAGATTCCAGTCATGAGCAGAACTAAACCTATGAGAACCAAGACTGAGAACAACATTCACAACATTAACAACACCAGCAAGAGACTTGCTCCTAGTCTCGACTTGCTTATCTTGAGCTAGACTGACTTAAGGCCTTATAAAGATTCCAGTCATGAGCAGGAATAAATCTATGAGAACCTTGACTGAGAACAACATTGACAACACGAGATTGTTTTGGTCAAAACTGTGGAGTTTCCTCTCTGTTCATCTGTGCCTGGATTCATAAAGCTAAAAATAAAATAAAATGTTTCTCGAGTCTTGCTGCAGCATTTTAGATGCTGCACGTCGGACATTTTTTACTGTGATTCTTTCAAGTACGCTGTTTGTTTCCCTGCACTAATTGTAAGCCCAGATAAATGATTTATTGTCGATGAAACTCCTAACACTCCCGGCTACATTTGCAGATGTTCTTTATACAAAACCTGGTGTCACATATTCAGTGTGATGAGCGTATCATCAATCTTCTTTTTGGAAAAAATGGACTCCAGAAACATTTTTTTTTAAGCAGCCTAAATTATGCTGTATGGAGGTGTCCCCGACTGGTCACCTACAGGAAATTAGTGTCCTTGACCTCACCATGCTGGTCGGTGCTTAATTTACATTAAACTTACGATACATCCTCTATTATTTTGGAATCCTTTTTGTTTCTGCCTTCAGAAATTTTTCAAAAATACTTCAACACTGGAGTATTTTTAAATTGCACAACATAAAATCCCTACGTAGAAAATTCCTGAATGAAAATCAAAAAATTATTTTTGGCAAGTTGCACAAACCTTTCTGCTCGCTTTTGTTTCCTAATAATCTCATTCTGTTCGGTGACAAGTGCCATCTGTTGAGCAGAGAGAGTTTCTAGTTCCCGCTGTAATTTCTGAACCTGCACAGCATTCTGGGTAGCCTGCGCCGATGAGATCTCAGCCTGGACTGCATCCTGTCTTTCCTTAATTCTGGCCATGTCCTGGTTAATGCACTTCATTCTCTCCTAAAAAGACAGCCACAGTCTCTTAAAATGCTGCAACACGCTATACTAAACTCTAAAATTTCCCATTATTTCTCCACTATGCAAACACCAATGCTCTCCTAAAATATCAAACTTCACACTTCATTCTTTCTTTCAAAATGTCACAACCTCATAAATGCAAACAAAATTCCTGCTTCAATTTGTCCAACAGAATCAGCCATGCCCTCATAAAATGCAACATATATTAAATTTTCCTTTTACCAAAAAAATAGCCACACTGTCTTAAAATTATAAAAACGTGTATCTCAGCTCCGGTCTTTCCCACAAAAATGGTCACACCCTCTAAAAATTCAACTTTGCTTAAGAAGCTACACCCAAGCTATATTCTCTGAACAAAAAGACTTGTGCATCACTAAAACCCAAGTCCGCTAGACTGCGCAATCGAGATGAGAGTTCACTTTAGATGACTATAAAAATATACAAAAGTTTACTCATGCAGGTGCCAAGTATAGGGAAATTATGTTGCAGAGGAGTTGAGTTGAAATAACGTTTTACGTTGCAAGGGCAATATTTCAGCCATAATGCAACGTGATGCGCAAGGTGCACATCGAGTGAAAAAACAGTTCATAAAAGGGATCCATAGAAAGGAAAGTGAAAGCAAAAGATCTTCAGTTTTTTCGCCTTGAATGACAAGCATTGGGTTACTGAGGCCCTATTCTATCCAAGTGGCATTACGTCACTACCCGGAAGCCTCACGGGGTGTGTTGCAGCGGAAATATTTTGAGCCACAACACACATTGTGGAAGGCAAAACACATCAGGGTGAATCTACATTAAACCAGCAAGATCCACCTTAGCTGCTTCACACCCAATATTATGCTCCTTTGTTTGATCATCACAGACTTAACATGAGATATCTGCAGGAAGGTTTAAGTTAATGGTATCATGAAAGAGTTGAGTTGAAATGTTGTTTTACGTTGCAAGGGCAATATTTCAGCCATAATGCAACGTGATGCACACATCGGGAGAAAAGACAGTTTATAAAAGGAATCAACAGAAAGGAAGTGAAAGCAAAAGATCCCCATTTTAGTCGCCTTGTACGACAAGCATAGGGTTACTAAGACCCTATTCTATCTGAGCGACACGGCGTTGCTCCCCCGAAGCGCCATGGTGTGTATCATGAAAGAGCGAGTGATTTTGGATTTAACCTTGGTTTCAGATATCTTTAAGCTATATCACCACAGTGTAATCCAAATCCATCAGTGTCAGGGTTCAATTTTAATCTGAAAGAGATATATCAACGTGGGATTTGAACCGACAATTGCCACCAAGTGTTACATGAGGTAACAAGGTAGCAACTGCGCCATACCAAACCCAGTTAACCCGTTGACGAAGGTATTTTCCACAACAAATTATTCAGCTTCCCTCCCATCATGCATGGGCAGTGTTACGTAAGGGGTGCGAGTCATAAATGATGTGTGGTAAAGATATCTATCAGGTCATTTTCGGATTATCTAACAGCTGTGTAACATCAATCTGTAAAGTAAGCTAGTCACTGGTCCCATGTGCAAAATATCTAGGTCCGCTATAGCAGCCATCTGTCGTCAAGGGGTTAATGGTTAAGTTTGCATGGATATCTTTCATCCATATTTCAAAATGATGTGCAAGAGAAAAAGAAATTAATGAATTAAAAGCAAGCTGAGTTGAGATGATGTTTAAGTTGCATGCTCAATATTGCAGCCCGTACAAGGTGACAATCAACAGAAAGGATGAGATTGATAGACAAAAGATCTCCATTTTAGTCACCTTGTATGACAAACTTGGGGTTACTTGGTCCCTATTCCTTCAAGGTGACACAATGTCACTCTCTGGAAGCCCAAAAGGTTCCGAGTAATTTTAATAGTTGAGTCGAGTTGAAATGTTGTTTTACATTGCAAGGGCAATATTTCAGCCATAACACAACGTGATGTGCAAGGTGCACAACGTGATGTGCAAGGTGCACATCGAGCGAAGAGACAGATCATAAAAGGGATCGATAGAAAGGCAATTGAAAGCAAACGATCCCAATTTTAGTTGCCTTGTACGACAAGCATTGAGTTGCTGAGACCCTATTCTATCTAAGTGACACTATGTCACTCCCTGGAAGCCCCACAGGGTTAATTTTAATGGTATTTAACCCAGATCTTTTAGCTATGTCACCACACAGCCATGATTCCATTTCCAGGCAAAATGAACTTAACTTGACGAGAGGCTGACCATAACTGGGCTGACCACTAGGTGATATGCAACCCTGGAGGGCAGAGGACTTGTCACCAATTCAAGATATTAACAACGTAAGTATCTATTCTTATGACAACCTTCTTTCATGCTGAGTGAACACTTCTGCATTTAACATGACTTTGAAAATACTCTATCACCACATTTCATCAGTGTTGTTTTTATTGTATATTTCATTTTAACGTGACTTTCAGTCAACCTTTTCAACTATATTGTCACAATGGTTCCAGGGGGCTCCCATCTTCGGGCAACACGACAGCAACCCAGGTGGGGTTCGAATTCGGAACCTTTCGATTGAGAGTCCAGTGCGGTAACCACTGCGCCAACCCCACGCCCTCATTACGTGTTACCTCAATGTCAGTGATCTCCCTTTTTGAACACATGATCAAAACAGATAATGCTCACAGCTCATAGGGTCAAAACATTCTGTTAAAGGGAGATAACTCTAAACATTTCATCACGTTCACCTCAATACTAATGATTTCTCCTCTGAACATGCAAGAGGCATGCTCACCCCATTTTTTTTCTTTCTAATTGACAAATTGGATCTTCAGACCCATGGCGCAAATATAGCACAAGTGACCTCCTAAACAAGCCTCTGGTCTTCTTGAATCGATAGGACCCCAACTCACACAGTTCAAAACATTAAAAATTGAAGGGAGATAACTCTAATTATTCCTCACCTCTCTATGAATCTTGTCCAGCTCGGCTTTCACTGCTTTGGGGTTGGCGTCGTGCATTCTCTGGAAAACAGGATCAAGTCGTGGCTTCTTTGACACTACTACATCGGCAGCCCTAAGGAGGAGTATTTAGACATGCATCAACTCTCTAGTTAGCCGGAGACGGGCCAAAGGAGCAAGCAAGTCACATCGGCCATATCCGCAACCAAGCGAACACAAAGTGAGGATTTATTTATCCTTGAAGTTTGACGACATTCAGAATAATAATAACAACAGAACCCTCTAGATAAGCGATTAGGATTTTCTTCTTAAGTTTGTATTTTAATTTACATCATTCTCTAATTACATCTAAATTAATTATTATCAAAGGATAATTTCGATGAAAATTACCTACGTCTAAACATAAATGCTGCCCTTCTTTCACAGAATAACGACAATGGTTCCGGAAGGAAACTACCAAGTCTTTAACCAAAGTCAGTGTAAAGCTAACTCATGCTGTTCCTTATGTTTGTTAACATCATGGATCAGTAGCTGTCAAACTTCTTCGGGCTTCGCCCTATTATTTACAAAAACTACCTCGAACACTCCTCCCTATATTTCCACTTCATTGACCTGCTCCTCCCTGGGACTTTCCAATGCACCTAGGGTGCCCCTCGTGGGGACTACAAGTCCAAATCCTATAATCTCTTGCTTAGAATGCCTTAAAGTTATTACTGTTGAAATTTTCATTCATTTCAAATACCCCCCTCCCTTTTCCCCCCCGCTCGGATTCTTGCCCTAAATCTCACATCCTCACTTTGGGTCGCTTGATCACTAATGTCAGCTTGTCTTCCCGTTCTAATATGAAGAAATATCGGAAGTGAATTATTAAACATGCAGTCCAAAACGACAAATCCTAACAAGTTTCCACCTCGACCTTCAAATGTCAAATAAATTTTTCTTGTGAAGAAAAATAAAAGAACATGAATGGACAGGAAAGTGCATAGACAGAAACGTGCCGATTAAATTTTGAATCAATTTCCGCTCAAGTTTCAATGAATTCTCATTTTAAATTATTTCAATTCAAGGGAGACAATCCGTCAATGCACAGCCTAATCCACTCAGAGCTGCTTTGTAGTGTGGTGGAAAACAGAACACAAAACAGAACACGATGCAAGTAACGACCTTTGACCGACATTCAGAGAATTTGTAGATATATAAAGCAATTTGTAATAACATGTTAATATACGGATGCAATAGTAACCACATGCTGTTTGCTAGCCAGGAATAAAAAGTACATAAGCTTGCAATGTTCACGTCCCTATCTATCTACATAGCGTGCATTCGTTGTTGGTTAGGATATGTTATCGGTTTGTTAGTAAATATAACAATATTACAAAAGAACAATTATGCATGTAGTGTGGTAATTCTACAGGATGAACATTCCGAGAGAATTTTGTTTAGAAAAATTTGTAACAAAAAGCATATGAGAGAAAAAAATAAATTTGAAAGAAGTAAAAAGCCAAATAATAAATGGTATGCATATTAGTTCCTGAAACATAACAATGGAGAGCAAAGCCAAAATCAAATACGGAAAGCAACTTTCACAAGACGGAGTGAACACATTGCACCAAGCCAAATTCAAAAAGGGATTGCACTACAGGTCATGCAGATCAAGAAAGATAACTCTGCCTGGCTTATCCTGCATGGCATTTTGTAAGTTGTAAAATGGTATTTTTCCACTTACTTTATATCTCTAGGGTCCACAATTTCATTCTTGACCACACTGAAATGTTTGGAAATAAACTCATTCCTAAAGAGAATAGTATTTTTCAAACAACTGGAACCTGTAAACTGTCCTAAAGCTTCAAAAAAAAAAAAAAGGATCCGAATGCATTTAACCTTTCTGTTATGCAAGCACAGACAAAAATAAGAAAAAATAAGAGTCACCTGGAATTAATCTTGTTTTTAAACAATTTGAAATTTAAAAAAAAATAAAATAAAGAAATTTCAAAATGTCAATATCGAGAACAGCATCCACAGATCATGTGATCAAATCTAATTTGCATATCCCAGCAGTCCTAGCTTTACTTGTTTGCTTAAAATGCAAGCAAAATGAAGCAGTCTTTAACTGTCACAAGCACGGAAGTGAAATATCCACAAAACTCTCTTTACATCGGTCAAAAGTTTCAACAAATGTGATCAATGCATGGTAAAATCATTTTCCAACATAACAATACAACAATTGAAGTTGAAATCCTACACAGTATCTCTTGAAATAATTAAATTATTTTACGAAACGAAAAAAATCTGATTAACAATTCGGTATGTGAAGCTGATTTCAGAACCATGCCAATGTAAGTTCAACTGTTAACAGAACACAACATGCTCTAAATAAACATATTGTGGATTTATTTTGAACTTAAAATAACTCATTGAAAGCAATAAAAGAACACTGTTAAATGGTGTTCTACATACCGGTAAACAAAATGATGTTTTCTACAAAACAGATGGCTATGATATTTCAGCATGTAGGAACAGGGGAAGCACAATATTGAAAATAATTTTTCGTTATAGTTTTGCTATGTTAAGAATGAAGAAAATTGCCTCTTTTTACAGAAGAGCTCAAACTAGAGAGAGAGACCCATATTTGAAAGGGATGTAGGTCGACGCAGAACCCAAGTTCCTACCCCTAAGGGGCATTAACAGGATACACTATAAAAGAGAAGCAAGGTTCTCGCTATACGGAAGTAATGACTGATACAAAGACAAGAGAGAAGACATCAGAGTTGAAATTCTCCTTCAATAACCTTCTACAACAAATACCATTTCATTTGAAAACATAACTTTGTTACTGAACAGGACTAAAAGCTTTCCTAAATAGTACGAAATAATGTATAGACTAATGAATTTATCTTTAAATGAAGAGATAATGGCTAGGCATAAAGACTATTCAAAAGAAGCTAAGGATCAAACCTGATCTAGCATAAACTGATTTTTATCGATTTTGCTGTTTGACTTGCCATATGAGCAGATTTTTAGAAAGAGTGTTTTCATGCAATATCGTTTCTGAAACCTTACCAGTTACCTTACAGGCCAGGCAAACATTTAATGCCAAATGTTATTGAATTTCAGTAACATTTGGTTAACGTTAAATGTTTCTAAAAATCTGAACTTCATGATGTATCGGCACATACAGCATTGGTATTAGCCTGTCATCCAGACCCTGAAGTTTTATTATAACAGAGATGAGTATGCAGTCTAGATATTTTGCCAGTCTAGATAGCCTTAGCAGTCTCTCTGGGATCTTATTTATTTTATTACAAATGAATATCGTTTTAACTTAATTGTTTTCAAAATAAAAATTCTAGTCTTTCTTCAGAGACTATATTTGAGTCTACATTGGTATGTTCATGCGGGCCACTTGAATACGGTATGCACACATTTGGATGCACTGCTTCTTGTAAATAAAATAGTGTTATCACTGTGTTTGACACTGAACTTCTTTTGAGTTGTATATGTTATACAACATTTTAGTAATCAAGCTCATGTGTTCCCTACTCTGATGGGAAACAAACAGGATGTCAATGACAATGGACAATCTTAATTGTAATTTCGCAAAATAATTTTATTTTATTCTTAAAATGTTTTCAAAATACTGAAAAGTACTGGATTGAAATTAAAAAAAAAAAAATATTTAAAGTTTTAATTTTATTAAAATTTTTAACATGCATTTGACCATAAATGAATCAGTCATGTCTTAAGTGGAAATAAATCTGACTTGAAAACCAAACTGAGACCTAGCTAGTATTCAGCTGTTACCGAGAACGACATGTTTGTACAGTCAGGATGTGGCAGGTTATTGAAGGAGTTGAGAGTTGGGCCGAGAAAAGTCAAATCTATCGAACATGCTGCGTACCTGGAATGCCCTTTGGAATATTGATATCCACTATCTCGAACTACTTGTCTTGCAAGGGGGAATAGGTCTTCTCTGCGCGTCAGTAACGCTGAGATGTGACGACAAAGCTGCGCAGATGCTTCGTTCACGGATATCTGCAGAAATACAACAACAGTCCAGGTAATATTATTATCGACAGAATCTTGAAAATACTTGTAAACCTACGAAAATGTTTCACTTCCTAATAAATGCATTTGGCTCACATTCGAAAAGCATTTGGAAATTGACAGAACATTCTTCGATAAACCATCGGAGAAAGGTTTGGAATAGAAAATATATCCCTTTGCATCTGTGAGGACTAAGGGAATATAGCGTTAAATAATTAGCCATACACTTTTACAATGTATGATTTACAGTTTATGTTATCTATTTCACACAGATAGCACCAGACCTATTTTAGTGTTCGGGAGCATGTATCCAACTTTAATAATGGCTTGCTCATCAATAAGGATTAGGTCAATGATTTCTCTAATTTCAGTGTCTGCTCTCTGGTCATGATGCTTAGAAAGGGCTGGACCTCCAACAGTAGCCGAGCCTCAGTACACTTATATAGACAAGGACCCGGTCATTTATTAGAGAAAATATAGTAACATAGTTTCAAGACACCACAACACTTTCATTCAAATGTTTTGTTAAGAATTCCTTGGACATGGCCCAAAATTCATCAATTTCCATCATATTAAGTATGACACACAGTTTACTGATCTTTTGGGGAAATAAGACAACATAACAACTTTGTGGTTGTCTTTACCCAAAGCTTGGAATTATCTTTACAATCCCATTGTTGTATTTTCATATTTCATTGTGTCACAGTTTGTTCCATTTTCTGGCTCATATACACATAATCATTCCAATCATAAATATTGCTCACAAATCTAAATATTTAATACAAACCTCATGAAGCGACATAGGTCTGTCGTTTTTCCTCTTGGAGTCAAAACGACCATATATGGCAGCGTACTTCCTCAGTTCATCCAGTCTGGTCGGGTCATCATCTGTCAGCTGCATCACAGACTGCAAGAGATAAGGTCAGATTGACATTCCATTATGACATCACACTAGTACAAACGGGCATGGGATGGCACAATGGTCAGCGTGTCAGCCCAGTGATCTGCCAGCCTGCCCGGGTACCTCCCTTTCAACCCGGGGTCTCATACTGATCAATGTGTTGTTGGGGACATGGCTGAAAGATTTTCAATAACCACGTAAAATCCAAAATCATTCACTCACTACTCTTTTCACCCCTACAGAGTAATCTACGATGACCTCATTAATTGTCCTGGATTTGTTGCCCCGCGAGTGACAATGCCAGTCTGTGCATATAAAGTACCCAGACAGTGGCCACAAGGGATGAGGGAAACATGAGGTAAAACTGAGGATGAGGGAAACATGAAGGAGTGAGTGAGTGAAATGGATTTTTACATTGCAGGGGGCAATATTTCAGCCATAGCGCAATGTGATGTGTAAGAG
>JAUELE010252103.1:0-10801 GCA_031471655.1 Diodora aspera | reverse complement strand
ACTCTGAACATGAAAAGCGGGGGGGGGGGGGGTTACCGACGAACTAGAACACTGTAAAGGTTATTGGGGACTACTGAATTCAAATGCTCGCTCGCTTTCTTTCCTGACTGTTCATGTTGAGAATGAAAACCTTCCATAAATTCCATTTCACTCCACTAGTTGCTTTTACGAGAGTATGTATGACACGCCTTGATTGTAATTTACGACATCCACACGAGGAGCCGACCAGGGGCAAGGAAAACAATAGCTTGAATCAAATATACCATAAATGATATCTACTGTTAGATATGACATTTCTTAATCATCTTGCATTCAAGTTGTATCAAACTATGGGACTTGTGACTAAAGGACGTTTGTATATTCATTAAACTGCTACTGAATTACATGTAAAACTTTATAACCCAACATTTTCGAAAAAAAAGACCCAAATATTCATTTGGTTTTCTGGAGTGGAGATAGAACAACATGATTTTCTGAGGGCACTATAGATCTATATGTTTATATATAAGTTTGTCTCTTTCCTTGGCTGCTATAATCATAGTTTATTTCACTGGTGAAAACATAATTTGTAAGGCAGGAGCGTAACTAGGACATTTTCAAATGTAAGCACTACGGAGTTGATTTAAAATGTCATTAAATAGATGAAGTTCGTTATTGTTTACAGTTGTCAATGACTCAATATTATCCACAAAAACAGCTGTGTTTGGGAATCACCTGACAAAAATACATGTTTTATTTATTATTTCTTTTGTTTTAAATCATTGTTTTAAAAAAAAAATTCAAAATTTCAAAGTGTAAGCACTTGCTATTTTGCAATATAATAGTGACGCCACTGCAATAATTTTTTTACGTACTCTTAAGCAATGTCATTTTAGGGTTGTCACAAACAAAAAGGAGATTTAAGTATTTCACTGTTTGTTTATACTATAAAACATCACGCTACGTAATCACTAAACACTTCTCGGTTTAACCTATAGATGACGTCATAAGTAGATCGCTTTCACGTTTAATCTCTCCGTCAGGTATTTAAACCCATTACTGTGTCGAGTCCACTCATTTCTGTGTGCATAGGACTTTCTGACTCAAACGGACGTTAAGTGTGTCTATTTATAGCTTGTGACGATGCTCTTTCTCTCCGGGTAATATTGAGTGATCTTTGCTACCTGTGTATCTGTGTTACCGGATTCGGATACACAGAGTTTACATGCGTGCGACCACACTTAAATTAGCCTTCATTCATGCACTTTCCGCGCCTTATGGTCAAAGCATCGCTGATATCAGTACAAATCGCCATCTTTAAAATACGTGTAACTCGTCATGAAGCATCCTTTATCACATGATCGGAATACATTCAAATTTTATTGGGAAAAGTACATAAATCCAACGCCGTGTTGTAGAAGGTACTTTACTCCACTTGTCTCAGTCAGCTGAAAATAGGCACTGGCTTGCAGAGACAAGCACACAGTCTATATATTTTGCCAGTCTAGATAGCCGCAGCTTCGGAAGTTAGCAGTCTCTCTGGGATCTTATATATTTTCTGACAAATGAATATCGTTTTAATTTTTTTTTTTTTTTTTAAATAAACGTTTTAATCTTTCTTCAAAGACTATATTTCAGTCTAACCGGCTTGTTGCACTTCAGAAATCTCGAATATCAAAAAACGGGAACATCGAGGCTACTCCCGACAAGAAAATTCCAGCTGTGATAACAACAAGCACACAATTTGGGGGAAAAAACTTAGCAACGCATAAATAAAGGTGTGACCTGAATGACAAACCTTGAATGTTCTACGTTTTAAATTAAAGAAGATTCTTGACTCTGGCCCTGTAATCTCATGTGACCTGGTTCATTGTCACGTGACCATCGCAATGAAATAACTCTGAAGCTCGTCATTCGTCTTTTCGACTGGCATTTGTTAGGAAAGTCGACGCCCCATGGCTACCATGCACAGTCATGCTTTAAATCACCGGATACATTGAGATAAGAGGCAAAACTAGGACAGGAGATAGACGTAGACTAAGTGTTATGTGAACCGCAATGTGTAACACGCACATTGAAAGAGTTGATCAACAAAACAACAGATAAATGTTTGCTCAGTTTACGACAAGCACGGTGTTACTGAGCCTATTTTTCTGTGACACTTCACTGTTCTGAATTCTTTACAGATCTTGACATATTTGTGAAGTGTAGCCTACATACACAACGCGATTTGGAAATGATACTTTCATATTCAAATCATATTTACTGAATCTCTTCCAATGTTTACTGTTGTCACGACCAGGTAGCTCAAGTATACCTGTATATAGCTGAAGTAACTGGGACAAGTGGAGTTATGTAGACCACCTTGTCCAAGAAAACAATAGGGCGTTGGTTAGGATCAAACTTGCAAGCTGACCATCGTTACTGCGATTCTATATCCGTTAGCGTATGGGTACCTTCAGATGGGAGATGATCGTCTAGCCCGAATGGACAGGTTAAAGAGCTGTTTTAAGGGACTATAGTAAATGCCTAAAATAAAATTACAAAAAACATCGTTTTGCTGTTGCCTGAATCATGAGCGGTTTGCCCGAAAAACAGGGGTGGCGCCAGCCGGGGGGGGGGGGGGGGCAGCTTGCTATATCCCCCGGTCGGTTAGCCTATATCCCCCGGTCGCAATTCGTTGGTGAAAAAAGTGTATTTTATAGTGTTATTTTAAAATTTGTGTATTTGTCGGTGCATTTTAGACCCTCAGCCCCCACGTCGGGGAATTCCTGGCGCCACCCCTGTTACCCTCCAGTTCATTCTGAATTTCTCTGAAAGTTTAAAGTTTGAAACGTGGTTTCCGTTCCCATGTACCGGAATGTGATTAACTTCCACTGCGCATGCGTTTGTTGGATACTGAGGAGGAGACCGTATAAACAGGCTTTGCGGTGAAAGAGGGTATATGTTTACGTCCAGTGTACTGGTCACTTGTAGGAGTGTCCATCACGTTCTCACGGTCAGTAGTGCAGTCGGCCACTTCAGTTGACAACTCACTGTCACAAGACGTCACAAAATTAGCATGACATCATCACAATATATAGGTCAAGGTTATATCAAATTGGGTCACAGATATTATCTGCTCGCACGAAAATAAATTGCAGATCCATATAACAATAAATCGTCCCTGAAAATTATGTCAAGAATGTTTAACTACGATAGGAGCTAGTAGTCCCAGGAGCATATTGTAGGCTTAGGCATAAACTATAGGATTTGTTTTGAGCCTACAGCGTTTTACCCCAGTTATAAAATACAGTCTTATATAAATGTCAATGAACGCTTGTTTTTCAAATAGCTAAGCACTTTGACTAAACGTCTTCCATGTTATAATCTAATATACTACTCTTAATAGTTATGCATAACAGGTTCATTGCGTCTTTAGCACTCGTTTTCGGTGTCATGTCAAAGGTTATGCATAAGAGGTCTCTCTTATAATTTATTTATAAGAATATCAAAACGAGGCTACATATACAGACAACAGCAGAGTAAAAAGCGATTTTTATTTTGTTTTAACTTTTTTTTTGCTTTTACTGGGCCCTTGGAAACAGCTCTTCAACTTCAACAGCCCTTGGAAACAGCTGGTATTTTGTTCGAGCTAGATGATCATGGCGCTAATCGATATGGAATCGAAGTAACGATAGTCGTCTATTAGATATCATATTATAGTAATAAATATTTATGAAAGTCTTTATATGCTTCACCATGTACTGTTCTCATTAAAACGGCTTTGGTGAGCATACAGGCGTACACAGTTGAAACGTTTTGGCTGGACTTCTCTGAATGAGCTGCGAAAGACCGTAGTTTGGTCTAAATTCTGTCCTTGATCAACAGATCAAGAAATCTCCCTCCGGGTCAATATTTGACCACTTCAAGTTGAGACAACATAGCTGGTCAGTAAGGACGTGACCATTGAACTAGGTTACCTCACAACACAAACTAGTCACGTGACATGTAAGAAAAGTAAGAAAACTCAGGAAAGTCAAATCAGACATATTCCTGCCGTTTCACTTACACGTATTGCAACGCTAAGGATATGCCATGTACATTTTAGTTTCGATTAGTTATATACAGCATATTATGGTCACACTTTGGAAAGAGATTGAAACTGAACTAAGGCTCTGCCAATAAGACTTTAAGCTGAAAAAGTAGAAGAAGCGAAAGACTTTCACTAAGTCCCTGTGACTGTGATTATACTAGAACGCCCTAGGGTGATATGCATTACCGATACACTTATCAATTTACAATTAATAACAAGAGAGTGATTAAACTTAGGGACTTGACAAAAGTCTAGAGAACGGTTACAAACTAAACGTTTACATCATGTGATAATCTAGGCAGACTAAATCTTGAACGTTACCATTATGTATTTTACAATCTTATATGCTTGGGTTTTGTTTTTGTTTTTATTTAGACCATGAATGAGAAGACTAGTGCATATATCTTATTGTCTCACGGCTGAAAAATGTGCTGGAAAATGTCTTTCCTGGTGCATTGTGGGTAATTGGTCAAGTTGTAAGAAACTGATTTTCATAAAATATAAATACTGTTCAGCACAAACCAGTTTTCAAACTTCTTGGACCTTTGAGGTAAATAAACACCATGCTATCTCCTGAACTAATGATTTGGGTGTAAGTGATCTGACATCACCGTTCCAAGATGATTCTTGAAACGTTTCAGCCAATCAGCGTGCTGATTTTATTCAGTCGACAAAGTTTAATATATTCTCCATTTAATGGGAACCAAGCCTCGATTTCAATTATTTTGCCTTGTGCAAACAAGAAAACCGAGTAAGCCAGCCTCTATCACACAGAGGATCTATTTGTCTTGGTTTTAATAACTTCTCCAAGTCATAATTTGACAATATGGTATTGAGTTTACTACATTCATGAGTTTACGACATTAATTCATGGTACATTTTACGATGGCAATAACGCTGACTGACAGGATAAGTTATCGTGAGCGCATGCGTGCATTATCAACCGAGCTCCTGTCTAAGGTCAAAGGTTACGTTACGTCTGCGACAATGTCCGCCCATGTTGATGTTAGATAACATTGGGTCTGACCCCAGCGTATTTCACGGAAGTCACAGACATAGGTTATACCGGGGTCAGGTTAACCCATAAAAGTGTATGTACTTAACCGACGGAGACCGCGTTCAGAGTTGATTTCAAATATTTGTGAAAGGGTTAACACTGGCAGCAGTGGAAGTTGCGACTGATAACATGAAACGACGACATAAAATAAACCATGTTTCGTAAACAGGATCTGCGAATGCATTGCGCTTGCAGTTATATGCGCATTTTGCAACACTCGTGATTCAGAAGTGTTAGTAAAAAGCCATATATATTTAACTCTTATGATCAGAATGATATTGTTGATTAACAATTTTTAAAATTAGCTTATTAAATTTTTTCCTATTAGTTATTGACGTGTTCGTTAGTCAGCCAAGTTCACAACTATCACCCTAGACTTTCATCAAGTCCCTGTGACTGTGATTATACTAGAATGCCCTGTTTAAAACGATATCCCTTTAATTAGTCCGCCAAGTAGAAGAAGGGTAAGACTTTCATCAGGTGACTGTACGTGATTATACTAGAACGCCCTGTTTAAAATGATATCCCTTTAATTAGCCTGCCAACCAAGTCGCAGCATGGAGAGGGTGATGTGCATTACCGATACACATAGCAATTAACAATTAGTAACAAGAGAGTGATTAAAAGTGACTTAGGGACTTGACAAAAGTCTACTATCACCCTAACCCTAAACTGAAACCTATATGCGCCTAAAGTACAATGTATTGTCGGACTAATGAGCTGTTGGCCTAGTGGGAACACCCAATTATCAGTTACTAGGAATTGCCAAATGTTTTGCATGACAAACCACGAATATACGGAAGCCCAATCGTGCCATCGAGAGTAAAACATTTATCTGGAAAACGTCACTAAATTATTTGGCCACCAAATAATTAAGTGACGGCCGCCAGAAAAATATGTTCTCCCCGTTGCTGGATTGAGCTTCGTAACCACGATACTGCTGACTCCCTAGAGTAGAAGCCAGATACTGTAGTTGACACTTGGGTCAAAGTATTATCAAAAACAGTTCCTCATTTCAGCAGACAGCAATTAATCAGCAGATAATGGTCAACAATATAGGAACTCTCTGAAATTGTTTTTCTTTGTATGAAGAACACAAATGTACATATATCATTATATGTAGACCATGGTATTTACTCTTTAAAAGTTAGAAGACTGGCTAATCAGTAGTTAAAGATTGATTCGTTATATATATAGTTTTAAGGGTTGAAGTAAACAATGTGGAACTGGTGCTGTTTATCTCAATCCTCAGTTATCTGCCAGTGTCGCTTAGATTCGGGGACACAAAGTGCCCCCAAAGTTGTCAGCGTCTAATTGATGATCACAGCAATAATGATAAACAGATAAGGGCTCTGGAGGAAGATCTGGGCTTTCAGTATACATGTATAGACTGTATACAGATTATGATAATTAAATAATGCATAATCCCAAAACTGCTTCTATTTATTTATCTATTTATTCATCGTTAGGAATAGTGTATCTTACGTGACTTCCTGTAGCAACAACTGAAGGGCATGGGAATCAGAGCGTTTGCAGCTTACATTCTCTTTCAGTGACTAACAACTTTGATGTATAGCTTGTCATGCACCCGACTTTAAACTCTCGACCACGCTCTCGTGTTCACAATTTAATTAGAGTACTAGTAAGCCTTGAAAACCTGGGGGGTGAGAGGGGGCACGAAGTTACTATATACGTGATCACAAAAACTATTAATATTTAATTCAACCAATATGAGACTAGCCCTGCGCCATGATTGTGAATCTTTTCAAGATTTAAGCAGGTCTAGTTTCTTATTTAAACAAGTCTAGGTTAGCAGAGGAGAGAAGACTCCTTTTCAGTAAAACATAAAATAATGACAACTGCAGTTTTTTTGTGGATGGATAAGTTGTCATAGACTATAGGTGTTAGTCTAATAATAGACTACTTATTGAAATTATATGCTCCCCCGGACACATGTCATTGTTTATTGTATAAAAACAAGTTTTGCATTATATAATAAGTAAGTTAATATATACTGACTTGCAAAAGAAACGATACCAAGATTTTGAAAGACTACTAAATAAATTCACACATACGTTGGATATACAAGAGATATCCCTTCAAGATTATGAAGTTTTATCAATGACATGATGTCAATCAAATTACATTTATTGAAACCCAAGCATCCTTTTGATCTACAATGATATACGGACGTAAGGGAAAACACCTGAAATAAGTTTGTATCGTTTCTTTTGCACGTAGGTATACATGTAGTTAAATTGTAAATACAAATAATTTTGACACAATAGAATGACATAATTATCTCCATCATAAAAGTAACGATAATTCAGTTTTGGTCAAAAGTGCAGTTGGCACCCGGCGTTACAGTAACTTATCGGTACATGAGCACTCAAAACATACAATCATTTCTTGACATCAAGCAGACACGGATGTGTTCGCGTTTCTAATAACTTGCTGACGGTATCGCTATAAAGGCTTTTGTTGTGAATTTTACCGGTGAGATACCGTGCGTTCATACAAGACCAAGCAGGTATGGCACACAAATGAAATAAAATTTAGCACAGACATAGATGAATGGTGTCAGACCAACTGCCATTTAAACCGAGATGAATTACGTGGTGTTATCAGAACCAAAACCTGATCAGCCAGTCTGTCACGTACACATTCGCCCGGACCAAGAGGTCAAAGAGTTGACAACAAGATCAGGTCAAAGGTCACACCTGAACATTATCTGGCCCTTGTTAATTGGTTTGCGTGACACCTGTGCTAATTAACATAATTAACTGCCTATTAAACGCATTACTTTGCCAGGAGCTATTACACGTTTGAAAGATCTCAGGTGTGTTTGCGTGTCTTCCTTGTCCCTGATATCCCCACATTTTTATATTGAAGAAGGTTAATATATTTAATAACAACGTTACACTGAAAAGTAAAACAACATTTAAACCAGCAAGTGTAAGCGAAATATTCAATGATAGTATAGAAATGATCAAATACAACATGATATATTATATTTGGGAGTACACGTTTTTAAACAGTAGCTATTCGACCACTGTGTGGATGGAATCCGTAAGTGTAAACATCTAAACTTACAAAAAGAGGGGTAGCTGTTTTCGGTTTTGCTGGCGAAAGTTGTTTTATACATAAACTTACTGATAGGATTAAATAGAAATATGCATTTTATTGTTTTAGTAAGGCTTTATAAACTCATCAACTACAACTTTGATATTATATGAATGTCGTTACATAGATATCTTTGTGAATAGATTTCCACTTTGATAATATATTTTTCGACAAGCATGTTGTTACTGGAGCCCTATTCTTATCAGCAGTGGTGGGGGGGAGGGCTACAGCCCCCTGTCGGGGAACCTTAGCCTCCCTGGTCGGGGAACCTCTCCCCCCCCCCCCCGGGGGGAGGAAAAATATAAAAATTCGTTGGGGAAAATTTCGGTGAAAATGAGTCTATTTGACCGTATTTTGTGAACGTGTGTGTATTTGTCGGGGATTCAGTCCCCCTGTCGGGGATCTCAGCCTCCACCTCGGGGAATTACTGGCGCCACCCCTGCTTCTCAGTTGATGCTATCAGCAGCACGGGATATCACCAGACTTGGGAAAATGTTCATGCTAATTTAAGCAAGTAAGAAATAACCAAACTCGACATTACAGTTGAATCTAAATATATAAAGTGGGTTAACCAACCAACACGCAAGATATACCCAATAATCAGGCGCGTGTCAACAACAGTCACTGACCATATACAGAATCGATCACGCTATTTTGATAACCCATTTAGGGCTTACATAAACAACGAAGAAAAGTCAGCACTAAATCTATTCTCACGATATTCACCTCATTTCTGTATTTCCAATATAGGTTGTGATACTGAACTATACTTGTCGATTTTGTGAATTTAGCAACTACATAGTTTCAATCTATTTCATATTTATAACATGCATTCTGTATATACCATTTGTAAGACAATTTAGTTTTTGAAAGATATCCATCGTGTGTTCTCCGTTCTATATTCGATCACTGAGTTAAGATTTAGTAGGCCTTGTAATCCATTCATGTGCTCGTCACCTAACAGAACTGGTTTTCTACACATTCCGACTTCAATCACCTGCTAACGTTACGTAATTCGCCATCGGCTATTGGCAGATTAGCCACTGGCTGTGGGTGACGTCACAAGATGTCACTCACACTTCGTATTGGAATTCCGTTAACCAACGCCAAGCCTTGAGCGTGTGTGATTTGCGACAGTGATTTTATTCCATGGAATTTTACACAGAATGTAAACAACATGCCTCTTGGCATTCTTTGAAGTACTGGGAGAGCAGCCTGGCATGTTTACCAGGTTTGAATCGAGAATGGCATAACAATCATTATTTCTGTTTCACACAACGACATATCTATGGTTCAACATGCCTTACATTCATTCCGTGGTCTGTCATTGTAAACTGCATATATTCGATGCAGGGTAGTCTCAGATCCCAGACTTTAGTCCAGCGTCCGTTCCACATAGTAGATAGAGCGTCCAGCATGTTACTCAATGAAAATCAGTCTATATTACACGAATAAGCTTTCTCTTGGGCTCCTCTTAGTGATTTTATATATCTAGTTGAAATTGTCATATTTGTATTTTAAACTTCCTTGAGCTTGGCATCGAGTCTAGCAAGGAAAGGTTCGGCCTCCCCTCCCCTCCCCTTCCAACTGAATGGAATGGTGATCAAAATTGTGAACTGACATGGATGTTTGTGTTTAATTAAAGCAAACAACGTCTAAATAGTGCTTTAAATGCGTCATTAAACCTTTTCTCTATCTACTTCATCTCCTTCCCTCGTTTCATGACTACTGACATCAATATTTCATATTTGTATCAGACTTGAATGTATGTCTTATGTAACACCTTATCCCTCATCAATCCTGCGTATACGCCCCTGCGATAAACGACATTTGCTTCAATATATTGTTTACATTGGGATATATATGATAATACGTTCATGATAACAACGCGTCGCGCACGTCAGCTGATATCTGATACTAGTAAGTTAGAGTAAATATTATTAAATACTGTTTTTATTATTGAGGTTTCTAACTATTACCTATCTCCCCCATCTCAGAGTGAAAGATACTGGCTGACATCCTCTCACTCCCAACCCTTAGTCTGTCATCCAGACCCTGAAGTTTTATTATAACAGAGACAAGCATACAGTCTAGATATTTTTCAAGTGAGCAGACTCTCTAGGATTTTATTAATTTTATTGCAAATGTACATCGTTTCAATTTAATTACAAAAATAGAAATATTAATCTTACTTTAGAGATTATATTTTAGTCTATCTCGACCCTCAGTCTGGCTGTAAAAAGGAACCACAACATATTTTGGGTCTGGCCATTGTTTACAATCAGATACTCAGACTCCTCAACCCCACTCCACCCCAAACAGAACAGAACAGGAGGAGCTATGATCAATGGTGTTTCTGTAAGATTCCAAAGAGCCTGCTGTTCAGTGGTGCATTTTTATCCGAATTCAGACAGCGTATTCTTGACATTGATTGCCAACAGTGGCAAACCAGTATTAATAAAAATTCTAAGCTTGAAGCTTACTCTCTTTTTAAATCACTACTTGATATTGAATTATATTTTACTCATGTTACTGTCACAGTGTACAGGCAAGCGTTAACCAGGTTT
>JAUELE010252092.1:0-10801 GCA_031471655.1 Diodora aspera | reverse complement strand
ACAATTTCAGACTTAACAGATGAGCACATTTGTGTTATAAATCACCATCCAAACAAATTAATAAAAAAAACTTTCAAACGAAAGTATTTGGTCGTATCACCTCTAAACGTGCGCCACGATTTCGCTTGGCAACACTTGGCTTAATCCGTAAAGACCTACATGAAATCTTACACCACCCATTCCGATTGTCATTCCTCCGCCATGCGTAAATTTCCCGCATGTCGGGTCTCGAGGGGCATACAAGTCCTCTGGACGGTCATGGAAAGAGACGAGTAGCTACGATTGGATCACTCACTGCATGTCGAAATATGGATTACAACAGAGATATCATGCCAAGCCCCCTGCGACAGGAACTGAACCCATGACCCTTTCAGTGGAAGGTTGACGCTCAACCAACTGAGCTACCCTGCCCCTCACCAACAGAAAAACTCTGAAAAAGGCAAGTCATCTGTACAAAGTTTATTTACATTTTATACAGGAGTGAATTGTTCGCACGACATGATCTTGACGCACAACCTGTACAATGAAAATTTACATGAATGGATGCTTATGAATGCATCAAATCAAATGACAAAGTGTATCAAAACAACTGAACAACATAACAGCTGCTCATTAAAACACAAAACATGATGAGCACTTGCTGATATTTGTCTGATATGTGATACAAAGAACTGAAAATGTTATGACACAATGAGATCTCTGTACCCCAGTGTCCATTCAACAGCAAGGAATAACTGATATACATTAATACCTACTTGACACCTAAAGTCTTTAGTATCATGCTGTACAAAGCAGCAGTATGGATCCTTATAAGGATCCTTATATATCCTTATGATGGATCCTTATACGGTATGTATGGCTGCGATGGGTAAAAAGTGAGTGATTTTATGTGGTTTCAGCAATATTTTAGCCATATCACCATGTCAGGATTCAATTTCAGGGCTGAAAGAGACAAGTATCCAGATAGGATTCGAACCTATAACTGGGCTCATATGCTAACCACTGCCCCAATGGTTAAAAAGCAAAAATTTTATTTTAAAATCGAAAATAGTTTGCTTTACCTTACAACTAAACACATACTGGTACATATACCTACAAACTGACCATGTAATTTTGAAATCTTAAACTTTTAAAAATATTAAAAGTGATGCTATTTGCAACACTGAATCCCGCAAATGTGCTTGTTTATGGCACAGAGAGTTATGAAACTGTGAATATTGTAAAATAACTAAGTGTCCATGTCAATGATACAGAGGGAACTCGAGGCGTCTGACAACCACCATTGCACTGTTCTAATCTCCTGTTTCGGCAACATCTATCACGCAAGAGTGATCTTGTATCTACCATGCAAAAGTGATTTGGTGATGATCAAATGTAGTTTTCAGATATCTTTCAACAACATTTTTTCTCAAAAATCCCAAATTCCAATCCATTTGATGGATTACATTGCAGCCAAATGACACCCAAGCACATGGGCAAGAGTACAAACAACTATTACAACTAAAACCTGAGGTAAGCTTACTGGGTGCCACATAGGTTCAACACCAGGCGCCTGAAAGTACAGAAGTAGCACCTGAATCCTGTCAATACATATACTCGTTATCAGTGTCAACCCCTATAGGTGGATCCAGGATTTTGGAAAAGGGCGGTTTAGAAAAAAATGTAGCCGAAAAAGGAAGGGTGCGCACCCTCTACTGGATCCGCCTATGACCTCGTATAAAGTGGAGATGTGATGAAATACAGTTTCTCAGATGCACCAAAAGATTTAGTAAATCAAAGAACAATATCAGGTACAATTCTAATCTACAGGATCAAAGATCCATAAGTTTCACCATGATATTATTGCCACCAAACTGTCAATATTACAATACAGAACTCCGTATAGGGGGTGACAAAGTATTTAGCATGGTCATATTTCACTGATCGTTGGCAATCAAATCCAGCACTGTGTGCAACTAGATCTGTTTCAGAAACCAATATTAAGATGTCCCAAACTGATCCGAGTAGCTGCATCCTTGGGGATATGCTCATTTAAAAACTTGCAGCCTCAAAATCATGATCAAACGTGCTCACACAAACACCAGGCTGCTGTGAAAACCCACCGTCAATCACTTATCCATCCAAACAGTATTCTCAAAACTTTATAAAGAATGTTTTGTAAATAGCACTAGCAACATTTCTGAGAACCAACAAACTTGCTTTGCAGTACAAATGATACATAAGCTCCCTTCAATGAACTGTATTCCAAATGTACTCCCAGTACCTCAGCATGAAATAAAATAACATTTTATTCAAATGTATCTTCACTGGACAAAAAGAACACACCCTATTACCTTCGTACTTGCATCCCTTCCTCAAAATCCAGGGTATTTTGTGACTTTGCCCGACCCTTCATCAAATACCCTGGAATCACTCCTATGAAGAATGATTGTCCCTAGGTCATTGTAACCTTATGTTATGACCAATCAGTAACGAGCCCACAGCGAAAGCCTTGACCAAAGCAATTGGCAAATCTCAACACTCGGCAAAGTTTGGAGACATCTGCTGTTGTTGCTGTGTTTATTTGTAAAGAGTTACTTCCTTTGCTAACTTTGTCTCGCTCAGTTATGTGATATTTCATTGGTTGTCCATATTTAGCACAATGAATTTTCCAATACAAAACAACTTTCGTTTAATTAACAAGAGTTAATCCAGGGTATTTGACAAAAGCCTTGGCCAAGTCACAAATACCCTAGATTTAGAGGATGACTCGCAACCTGGCATTTAGGAAAAAATCTCTAAACAGACATCATTCAACAGTACAAACAACTCATGCTGGTACTAGAAACTAGTACAAACTAACATGTCTGCTGCCCACTCAGTAAAATACATGACCAAGCTTACACCACCATCACGAGATTCTCATACAAGCAGGTACCGATTGCTCTAATACTGTTTTCCTTCAACAATTTCATACAATGCAAAGGCACCCTTTGTGTTCAGTCTACTGTAACAGGTTGTACAAAGAAATAAAATACTTTGTGTATGTACAATGAAGAACGTTCCATGATATCACATGTAGGAGCCAGAATATCCGGCAGCTTCCTTCGGGTCATTTCTTCTTGGAGGAGCTACTATGGTCAGGTTAAGGAATCTACAGAAGCAACTTTTTTATCCTTATCATGCTGGCACTCAACCTAATTTCATTCCACGGCAGTACGGCAAGGTGCACATCGAGGGAAAGACAGTGTATCAAAGGGATCAAAAGAAAAGGAAAGTGAAAGCAAAAGATCCTAATTTTAGTCCTTACACAAGCATTGGGCTACGAGGTTCCACTATTGAAAATATGCAGTTCATGAGGACTCCTACAGTGCATCCACAGAATGTCTGTTCTGTTCCTCATTCTTTGGTTATTCTTCTGACTAAAGTGGACTCGTTTAGCCATAACATGGCTTTCAGCAATCTTCATTTTTACCTCATCAGAACTGGCCTCTAACACAGAGTTCAGAGTAAACTGAAAAGTAATTTCCCTACCCAAGATTTGAAACCAGGACGAGGTTCAATTCTGGGCTCTTCTGATCATTACTGCTTTTGCACTTTTGACACTGAACTCATTTGCACCTGTGTTGCAGCCAGAGGGGGAGGGCAGGAAGGTTCTGGGGCATGCTCCCTTAAAAATTTTGAAAATGCAACTTGCAAGATGGGATGCAATCTCAGCCCATTTCATAAAATTTGTGGGGTTGACTTGGTGTTAGCCTTGAGGTGGGGTGGGGTGAGGGTGGGGGTGGGGGGAGCACATGCCACTATGCACACCACTAACAGCAGAAGGACTCCTACAAGCATATCACGTTCTGGACAGCTCTGAAGGATACTTTTTCTCTTTTTTGACCTTGGATTTTGATTTCACTGGTGAATCATCAGACTCAAACACATTGTCCTGCAAACACAAAAAGAACCCTGGATTAATTAAATTGACAAAGTATGTGAATGAAATGTTTGATGTTGTGTTCACTATGTGCCACCCACCCAACACCACAGCAGAGCTCAAAAGTGCTGCGTGCAGAGTTTTATTGAATTTGATCAAATTCTTCTGGTTGCTAGAAGTGTGACGTCATTCCAATAGGGTTCTATGACTGCAGTCATGTCAATACAAGGTCATTCTTCGGAATTTGTCAAAATCTGTCTGATATGTTAACAGGCATACAGTATACTGTCCAAGTCCTAATTTTCAGCTTCTTAACTTCGTTCAAAAGCTCCAAATTAACAAAACTTTTTTATTCAATATGGTTCCATGCCACTTTTGGGGATATGGGGCTTAAATGCAATCCCAAACTAGTTCTTGTTAAAACATTCTGTATACTAAGTTTTATCAAATTTGATCAGTATTTTTGTCTGCCAGAGGTGTGATGTTGAATTGTTTGCAGAAGAACGGAAGACAGAGTCTTCATTTATACCAATAACTCAACTGAGTTAAAAATTAATAGAAGGAAAAGTGAAAGTAAAGGATACATATTTTAGTCCCCTAGCACGACCAGTATTTGGTTACTGGGGTCCTATTCTTTCTAAGTGACACCACATTACTACCTGGAAACCCCGTAGAGTTAAAAGATAAACGTAGCTTTTTGAAAGTGTTCCTCCTGCAAGGTGGCAATTGTAATGAGCGAGTGATTTTGGATTTTACATGGTTTTGGCAATCTTTCAGTCATATCATGGTGTCACCTACATCACCTCAGTATCAGGGTTCACTCTCCAGCCTGAAGAAGAGGTACCCAGGCAAGATACGAACCCATAACCACAAAGTCTGACCGCAATGTCACATCCTGGTAAATGTAAAGATGTCATAGAGTATCAAAATTGGGAAGGCACATTTAGCTGCACACTCCATCTTACCCAGCTGTGTCTGCCCACTGGTTCATTGTGTCGTTCAAAGCTGTGTTCTCGCTCGCGACTTCTGCTTCTACGTCTTTCTGGCTCACCATTGAGTTTAGATGATTCTACAAATAAATTAGTTCAAATATTGTAACAGAAGACACCAGTAATTATACATGTATCTACAATAATTATTACACTCGCAATGCTTAGTTCAATATTGATTAACAACCTACTTTGCCTAAAATGACCTCCAAAACTATAAAAATCAGCGCAAATTGTGTAAAATGTCATATCTTTTAAAGTGGTTGGACATATTTTGGAACACGTGCCCAAGAACACACTGGAACACATACACAAACCAACACATACCTGCATACACGCACAAATGCAGACACACTGCTGGGTACTAGCATGCAAGTAACAGAACAATTTATCCTATTACATGAGAACGGTGATATTTTAGTTTGATACAGTGACATTTTGGTATGCTCCTTGAAAATGGTCCAAAAAGTTGTACAATTTGACTACAATGTCACAATTGCAATATTTGGGGGTTTTAGGATGTTTTGGGCTGCAACAACCTCCACCATCTTCATGAAATCCTGGTTCCCCCTCTGCAAACCATTAACAATATCTACAATATCAATTAGAGTTTTGCTTTTCGAACACGCACACCTGAGTTTTATTAAATTTATCTTCAGGAAAATGTTTTCCACTGAGGGTTAAAAGTGTGACTTTTCACCACTGAGTGAAGTAAGGTTGTTGTTATTGTACTAAGCACTGCGACTGAATTGCTTAAGTGAAACAATATTGAACTTGAACCATTTTAATGAACCATTTTAGAATAAAATCACTGAAGCATATCAATTTTAAAAGCTTACTGTAGTCTTCACTACGCCTCCTCTTCATTTCGGCCTCTGCAGTTTCTAGTGAGTGATCCTGAACCTGACACAAATATAAACCACCAGTAATTATCTCAGGACTGAACAAAATGACTAGGATATCAACCCTTTCTCTCCACACTTTGCAATGACATTTCACACGTCCTGGCTCATGATATCGACAACAAAGCTGGTTGCCCAGGGCATGGAATATCAGGTGTTCCTTTTTCTTTTGTAGGGGGTTGGGGGCACCAAACCTGTGTCGCCAAGGGTGACAACAAGGCTTGAGCCACATCCCGCTGCACATAAAATCAGCAGGCAGTCAAGTTTGTAGCAAGTCAAGTTTGCCAGAACAGGTCGACTCTTACACACTCTCACACATCCTTGCCAGTATTCATCCACACAGAGTTCTACCAGTCCCTTATTTCTGCATATCCACTCACAACCAATGCTTTCTTATTTAAGTATTTCTCAAAAGTCAAACACACATCCCAGTACAATGAGTGAGAGCGCTTGAGCCCACTGCACACTATGAATTACCAAGCGGAATTGTGAAATGTTCATCTCTCAAGGCAATGTAGCATATGTCAAACGTGGTTGATATTTTCAGACATGCTTGTTAAGTCTCAGTGTGCAAGGGCTGTGAGCAATTGTCAGTCCCCATGAAACAGATAACAATGAAAAGGCAGAAAGCGTTACCCCCTAACCCCCACCTCCAACCACACTGACTGTGGAACAGATGTCCTATTTGCAATCTGTTTCTGAAGCCGAGAAAGTCTGAAAGTCTTAGAAAGTGTTTGTTACTTTTTCACTTCGTGAAAGACGCTCCTTTTTTAGGATCCCTTGGTCTTAAACTGCTGAATGAATGCATTCTGAACTTTGATATCATTTTCAAACTTTGTATATGCCTCTGGAAACATTGCACTTGCAAATAAAATGAATTCACCATTCAGAAATCAACAGAACATTCTTTGGATAACCAAGAGAGACAGGTTCGAAATGAGGCTGGCTATTTGAAAGCAATAAATAAATCTGTCTGCATGTGCTGGAACAAAGGGGATACGGTATTATTTAATTAGGCATATAATTTCAGTGGTGTAACTACTATGTAGCAAAAAACGCAAGTGCTTACACTTTGAAATTTTGTTCTTTGTGAAGCTATAGTGTTATGTAGGCCTATTATTACTGTCATACAACTGAAAACAATAACAAACTTCATCTATTTAAAGACATTTTCAGCAACTCCGTAATGCTTACATTTGAAAATTTTCTTGTTACGTTCCCCGACTTTTACAATGTATAACTTAGTTTGTTTTATTTATTTCACACAGAATGACTGGACATATTTCAGGTTCAGAAGCATGTATCTCAACTTTAATGGAGAATGCTTTAAAACTTTGTTTAACTATACCCATTTATGACATGATGCTTTTCTGCCTTTTCACTGGCTACCAGTTTCATTGCAACAGCTACAAGTGCTCACTGAGAATTTCGTCAGGCGTGCCAGAAAATATCAAACGTGTTTGATCAGTGCTCCATTGCCTTACAAGGCAGAAATTTCACGGATGTTTATCGGCAAACTGTGAGGAAGTAACTTTGTAAACGGACACCCGTGCCTGTTGATTCAGTAACTGCTCATAGTGTGCAGCGAGTTTTAGATAGCGATTTTGACCGACATGGGCTTCGGCAAACTTTCAGCCATGTCACCACAATGCTGTATACATCATGTGGGTGTCTGACTTGGGATACTCTCCAACAAATGTCAATTTTAAGGTTAAGCTAACTTTGCCGAGTGTTACGAGAGATGCACCACATGATTGGATGCAAGCTTTCGCTCTGGAAGCTTCACTAATTGGTCAAAACTCCCACCTTAAGACAATCGCGGTGAATAGGAGGAGTGATTCCAGGATACCTGCCCTGGATTTCAAGGATGCCCCGCAGGGTGACTAGGACTTGAACCTACAACTACCAATCGTTTCAGATTACTGGGTCAACATGTTAACGAGTGGGAAAAGATGCTCACCCTCTTCCTCTCCTTCTTCTCCTTCTCTCGGTACACTTCTCGGTCTTGCTCAAAAGATGGACTCTAAAATAAAGCAGCCTTTGTCAAAATGGAAAAATAAATAGAACAGAATAAAACCAAACTGCCGAGTTCTTAGCCTAGGAGACAGATGCACTTCAGACTTTTACGAGGTCACATACACAAGGTGAACTTTGATGTCCTGACATTAGCTTTGGTCACCGAAGTGCTGCAAACATCAGTCAGATGATTAAAGATCCAACAGGAAACATATTCAGCTCGCTTTCTGGACTTAGTTCAATTCTCTTAGTGGACAACCTGTCACTTAATTGTCTCAGTTACCGTACCCCATTCATTCTCAAGTCAAAATGCTTCAGAAGTTTCAGAGTGCACCACCAACTGTTATCCTAAAGAGATGGATGAGATTGAAATTTATGAGAAGTTTTGGCAGCACACTTGGGCACAAGGCAACTGCTGAGATGTCATATATAGTTGCAGTTATTTTGGCGAGTTGGAACAGCCAGTTGTTCTGTGCTGCAAGGAATGAAGAAGTTTCCAAAAGCACAAACAGTAGACAGTAACCTCTTATCGCACAGCCTCACATTAAATAGTTTCAGAAAGTCTGCAACGGGATCCGGCAACATCCTTCATCAGAACCTAATCTTCCATTGTAGCTCACAACTCTGTGACACTCTCCTTCCAGACACTCATCTGGATTAAATTACAATGGTTCCTAAGCTCAATGACCATAAGCACCAATCTCTGTTTCCCTTGCTCGAGTTGAGATACTTTTCATTCATGAATGCATCCATCAGGATAACAAAATGGTGTTTGAAAGTAGAACCTTTGATTGTTAAGAGCCTTGGGGTGTCATGGCTGTTGGCGTCATCAGGTATACAGTACCAAAAACAGTCAAAAAGCATCAAAGGCACACCCTTGAAAAAAAAGAGCTTTTAATCCCAATAATTAAGAGGATCAGCCCCCCCCCCGGTGAGAAGTGGTGGGGGGAGTTGAAGACCCCTAACTGCCCTACTGCTTCTGTCACCCTCCACTTTCACCGGCCTACCCTGAAGACTGCCTGAACCTGTACTTTATGTCCCATTTCTGGCAAAACGGGCAGTAATAGACATCATCGTCAAGGCCAGAGCAGTTCCACTACATATACTCACATAAACACACCCACTTTCTCAATTAATACACCTCTGCACCATGATTTTATGTATGCTTCATTATTAACTTATATATCTGATTGCAGTACCAACATTTGTAAGGAAACATCCAAGTTGTTGCTTGATGTCAATGTATACTGACCCCCAAAAGAAACTATGCAATGACATGTGGTCACAGGAATCATAATCCAAACCAAATAAATGCATCATTTATTTCATTTGAAAGACAAATCTGTCCAATAAAAAAAGAAATAAGAAAATGCTCTTTGATTTCAAGGGATACAGATGCCAAACATGAATGAGATCGACCACAGCTGTGCAACATCATCACAATGAAGTTAACTGTGCTAGAGGCACATGTGGAATATTGTGTCCACTTCTCTCGCCAGATCTCAAATCTATCCGACAGATGAGGGAAGGCGAAATTGATGTCATTTCATTGCGTCACGTTTTCATGGAATGTTGTCCATGACTTTGAAATATAGGCCATCACTACTATAAAAACAACAGTTCTTTATCACAGTCATGGTTGTATATGATTTCTGCACCACTATATTCACTGATAGCAGTAACGATGGACTGAGAACAATGTTGTGCATGGATGCCACGCCGACATAATCAGTTCAAGACTATCCAGGAGAATCCTCTGCAGGGTTGATTCTGGCTGCGGTCAAAGATGTTGATTCCAGAGGTATCTGTCCTGATCTGATGTTGTAACATGTGGACGTTCTAAACGTCAGTGTCACTCCCTAAAAAGTCAAAGTTAGGAACGATTGAATTTCCCAACATTCGGCTTTATATGGGACAGAGATTCCACGCACTCATGCTCCATGTGGTGGTGCATACTGTGTGTGCACTGCTGTTTTTCACCCATCCAAATGTATAGTCAGGCTGCTGATGGTGTCAAGAGTGAGTGACGAGTTCATCAGACATTGGTCCATATTAATGATTTCAATTCTATTAGGCAAGTTAGTATTTAAAGTTAACATGTTCCCGAACGAACAACAAATATGTTGGTGCTCTCTGTGCCAAATATATAAGTGTAAATTCAACAATAAAAAAGTGTTTTCCTAATTAAACGATGGCAGTTCCCTTTGTCAATGTAGAGGGAGGACCTATTTTCTACTTCCAGTGAGTCGAGCGCATTAACTTGATATTTAAAAGTAGGGTAGATTATAAATGGCCAATGAAATCATGTGTAGGTCAGAGATTAGGGTCAAAGTTCATAGTGCATTCCATATCCATATATGGTGGTATCATCCCATAATAGTAGACAGTTGTAAAGACATGGTGACAAGCCCTCTGAAAGTTGATACATTGTGTTGCGGCATTCTACAGTGATAAAACTATTTCAGATTCGTATAGGTGCTTGGCACAGGCATATTAGCCCGAGCTGAGGCAGGTCAGGCTTCGGGCAACAATGTTGTTATTTTATTTGTTTTTGTTCCAGGCACTGCTCCCACCCCAACTCTGAGGGTGCTCATATGCCTATGGTCCCCCGAGTAAAAATTTCTATCTCACCAGGTGTGACAATCATTTTCTCACTCATACTGTCGAGCCATGCACATATACATGGCACATTTCCAGATTTAACTGCAACGGCACCACATCGAAAATGGTGTCACAAATTAAATCTACTTTGAGGCACTGGTTGATGTTTTTACTGTATTTTCTTCTGTTAGACAACACACACACACAACCTCAAAGAAGACACTGGTTAAAAGTGTAACCCTAAACTCTTTCTTCTTTTACGTAGAACTAATTTGTGCGGTTATTTTCGGTTGCTTGTCGTTTTGATGATTGCTCAAAAGTTCAAAATGCTCGCATCTTTTTTTAACCTTGGGCATTTTAAAAAAAATATATAGAACCTTGAATTCGAC
>JAUELE010252081.1:0-10801 GCA_031471655.1 Diodora aspera | reverse complement strand
CAAGACGATTGCAGATGGATAAATGTGCTAACTGGATACATTCACTTCCAGAAAGGGTGATAGACTAAAATCGATTAGACCTACGTAAATACATACCTTTGCAAAGCGATTGATAGATAAATTAAAAAGGATTGGCGCCGTGGATGTTAATTTTGAATTAGCAGCTTAATAAGGATGAATTAGGATATGATGTCAGGTGGACACACTTCGCTAACGGTTAGCTATGATGGTTGGATACATTTTGTAGCAATATGAGCGACGTTGTCTGGTAGAAAATACAAAAAGGCTTTTAAACATTGACAAACTGAATTAGAGAATTATAAAAATCGAAATTGCGTTAATTGTTGTCCAGGACTCCTGAACATGAATTGAAGACCTCAGCTGTCATTGTCTGTTTACAGGAAGACGAGAAACCTGACCGTTACACCACAAGCACGAGGTGACAGAATCAGATCGATTTAGTGATGGCTTCAAGTTGGTAATGTCAATACAATGTACCGGATAGCGTGTATAATGTTGAACATTGAGCCCTTTATCTGCCCACAGCGTTGAATCAAAACATTTTGTTTTGGCAGAATAACTATATCCTAACATTCAACGTATACTTCAAGTCACGAGCTGCATTGCTCACGGTAGCTACTGGTATGATATATATGATATAAATTATATCAAACGTAATCTATATAATACTGATTTGCGTAAAGGGCAAACAGATGTGTCACAATTCCTCGTACATGTATGTATGTATGATTGTCGGCGGAGGAAACTATTCTCTCTTCCTTTGAAGTTAACTACAAGTTTTGATGCATGTTTTTTTTCAAGCCAATACACCGCACACAATCATTCATTTGATTTGTTTATAAAACAAGCTCTCAAAATGTATACGTAGTTGCTTCAGTCCTAGTGTCTTATCATTAAATCAGTATCACCGGTATTAAGTTCTAGTATATTGAGGAAGCCCTGGTCTAAAGTACTCACGGAAATGAAAACAAACTGGGTTTTTTTCCTACCTCAGATGTTAAATAAATGCAGTTAATATACGCATATATAAATATGCAAACAACTCAAATAGTACTAATTAGGCCTTAGCCACATTACAGCTTATCACATGCTTTTATGCCTTTGTATGTCGATACTTAAATATGTGGATCACTGACGTTTTTGCTTTTCATTGGTCATAAGCCAAGGTCATGCCCAAAGTATCTAAATATCGCCGTGCAAGCAAATTATTTCTCAGACAAGACATTTTGGTTAGAGGTTACTAGATCGTTTTGACTTCCATAAGTGCTTACATGTGGATGTACGTGGTATGAGGCAGGTATCAGTTTTGACTCATGACATACAGTTATTTTTTTTAAAATAAATTCACGTGTGGTAAAGGCGCGGGCACGATACCGTGTGTGGTGCTTTTAGTGTGGACATCTATAACTTTATCGCGGCAATCACGCAAGGCCGCAGCCTAGCTCGAAAAAACTCTGAACGTAAAAGTAACATATTCCCTTCACAAAAAAACAACTTTCATGTCATTATAACTGACATGTAAATTAACCTGACTGTTATTTTTGTGTTGGTTTTGGTACTAACCTAGGCCTTTTTACATAAAGCCTATAGTCTGTTTCTGATATGACAATTTGAACGTTGAAAGTGCCTACAAATTACCTCCTGTTAAGTACATTTTCTAATGATTACAGAGATATAACTAGCAAATACAGACCAGTACTTTTCGAGTTGTTTTGTTATTTCGTATTTACAAACACGTAACACTTTGGGTCGAGTTTTAAATCGAGAAAAACAGGGATTTTTCATTTCCGTGAGTACTTTAGTATTAATGGCAGCTCCAAAGAGACGCATGATGCAAGGACTTCATACTTTATATTACTCATGGGATTCATATAAACTGTCGAATTCATCGATGTAATATACGTTTACACGAAATCTCATTTATCCAACTCTCTATAGTCGTTAACGAGATGGCACATTTGTTGTTCAAATTACAAAGATAATTTCAGGATACAGTGTAAGAGCTTTCCATTGATGCTTCCGGTTTCACGGTGGTTCCAACAGAGCCTTATCTAATCTTGGGATTTAAATAAAAATATGCATTTTAGATCACTTAATGTATACTGAACCCCAAAAGAAAAGCAAACATGATTTCTGCATTGTTTCATAAAAGACCTTGCATATAATAAAAAAAAAACAACGGCATCAAGGACCCCCAAATACTATTCCTACTTTTCCATAAGAGAACCAAGGGCACTTGACACGTTCAAACCGAGATGTTAAACCGAGATGTGGTGTTTTCTCTGTCACAGCCTAATATCATAATGGTATACGTCAAACACTATCCGCATAAGAATGTTTTATCACCACCAAGACAGATGACCCACATCGTCAAGACAATCTCATATATCATCTTCACTTCCGACTCTCCTTTTTGATTGTCAGCCACACCCCTCGGGTTACGCTCGATTTCATAACTGACCAACCAGCAATGATGCAGTGAGGCGTCGAATTGCGCATAACCATCTTTCTTGCCACCGCCAAGTCCGTGACCCCGTCTACAGACCGCCATCGTCAGAACCATGACCAGTGCGTTAACCGACGTCTCAGTTGACGTTGGCAGCATTGGCGAAGCGAGAATTCTTACACTAATAGTTATATCCTCAACACCGATAGCAGACAACGAATAAAGCGGCCGCGTGTTACTCTTCACTGAGATACATGTATGTCTCTGGAATGAGATGCATGATTTGGTCCTCGCGCCTTGGCTGTAATTGGCCTTGATCAAAGATGCCCCATAATATTTTAGAATATTGACCAACAATGCAGTAATTCTGTCCCTGCTCAACAGTAAAATGATCCGGTTCTGAGAGCTCGAGTCGTACCACTTTCCGATCTTCATCGGGAAATTAGTTTTCTTATTAACCAACTAACGCTAGGATGTTGCACGACTCAAAGAGAGGGTGAGAGAGGTTAATGTTTAACGTGCACACTCCAGATATACTGATTTGGCGCCCTGGGGTATACGTTGCCTAAAGGGAGGGAAACGAGTGTTAGTATTTTGGCCCCATGTGAAAGGAGAGAGTTGGGAAGGAGGTTTGTGGTTTTTAGTTAATACAGGTGTTATTGCAGGGTAAGAGAGAAGGGATAAGTAGCAGTAATTATTTGTTGTTGATTATTTAGCATTAATTTTTGGTTGTTGATTATTTAGCATTTTGTTTTGCTTTATTTTATTTTATTTTATTATTTTGAAATATTTTGTTTATAAATCATAATAATAAACGTTGCCAGTGGTGAGTACGATTTGTTTGGTGGGTTAAGTAGATTGTGTATGGTGAGTTGCTGCTGGTCCAATGTAAGTGCGAGTTTACGGCGCTGGAGGGTGTATTTGGTGTAGTGAATAAGTACGTGTTCTATAGTGCAAGGAGTCAGATAGACGAAGACTGTACAGGTCACCAACTCCGAGCTGTTCGAACAACGGTCCACCTTAGTAACCAGTAAGCAGAGCCATAGGCGACCATCATTTATACAACTTTCCTATTAACTCCTTGAGTCGGAGATGCCCCTCTCTTGTCAAAGTCTGTTGCGATAGCCGGACTAACGAGGAGGTACTGATCTTATTTCATGCACAACGTCTGGATAACCCTGATGATGTTCAGGTCACGATAATTGATGTGTTGTATGAGTTAATCGTGGCTTTGTCTTCATTTCGAGATGCGAAGAATTTTTAGTGAATATCTCCCTATCAGGTCTTGCGTTTCTTTCGCGGCTCGGTGTACGTTATAACATATTGCTAATCAAATTCTGTCTTACTGTTCTGAAAACTGGTATTTTTCTAGTGTAGGCCATCACTCAAAGTTCCGTAAACATAGACATGCGACCGTTTGATCTCTGCTGTCTGCAAGATAGTGACTTCAGCTGTCACTTCCTTCTAACGTACATTCGGAAACTGTCTTGGGGATGCAGTGTAACATACTTGTTTATGCTGCAAGGTTGTCACTGGAACATTAGTCTCCTGCCATTCTGTCAAAATACCCAAAATGATGTCTGACAAGATTTCCTGACTGTCTGGCACCAATCACATGAAAACATTGGAACATCATAGTATATGATGTTATGTGCTGTAGAATTGTGTACATTCTGAAAATATTGGTTGTCAAACAGGAGCTTACAAGATATTTGACATTTAATGTGCTCGCGAAATATGTTGGCAAAGTTCGGTCATTTTGATTTGACAGCGTGTATGTAGCCTACATGTAAAGGTTACTTTGTTTATGGCATGCGCCTTAATACAATTATGTTGTTCATAATGTCATTTGGAGTTTGACTAGTCCTTTCTCTGACTAGATAGGTGTTCTTGATCTGGGTCTACGTTGTAGCTTTAAACATAGTAAGACAAAATTTCGAGAAAAACGAAAGTATGAAAACGGTTACACGTATTAGAATGGTTTGCCTTGTGTACCAAGGCTGATACTGAACATGACTCCCAACGTGTTTGTTAAACCTAAGGCCTGCAAGTTTCTTAAATATAGGTACAAGCAGAGACAGTTTGTTTATTTTTCTGAGACTAGGTGTCTTTCAAACCTTGGCCAAAATAAAGACGAAGATGGTTGAATGAGATTTCAGTTTTCAGTGCCTTGATTCAGGGTCATGACAGAGTCTAATATTATCCTATACACGCTGTACACTAACGGGTACAGTTACCCACGATAGTCAAGTCATCATTTCGATCCAACATGTTGTACCCTTGGAAAACGAGCTGCATTCCGCTTGTTCCAATCAGCCCAGCTGAAAATGAGTTTTGGTTGCATTGTGACGATAAACGCTCTTAAATGAAGAAAATCAATTTCCAAGTATCTGTTTATGAAAAAGGGTTATTAATTCATTATTATTTATCCGTGAACGATAGTTTTCGACTCTACCCCGACAAGTGTCATCCTACCCTGACATGAGTCACTCTACCCTTAAATGATCATGGAACACTAGTACTCTTGTCTTACATTAATGATTCGAATTTTGACATGAGTTATCCTACCCTAAAATGTGTCACACTACTCTGACATGAATCACACTACTCTGACATGAATCACACTACTCTGACATGAATCACTATACTTTGACATCAGTCACGCTACTCTGACATGAGTCACGCTATCCTGGCATTACTCACTATACCCTGACATCAGTCAATCTAACCTAATATGAGTCACCCTACGCTGACATGAGTCATCATACCATGACATGAGTCACTCTATCCTGACACGAGTCACTATACTCTGACATTAGACATTACACTCTGACAAGAATCGTTCTACCCAGACATGAGTCATGAAACCCTGACATGAGTCCATCTACCTTGATCTGAGTCAGGTCTACCTTGATATAAGTCACTCTACTTTGATATAAGTCACTCTATTTTGACATGAGCCACTATACCCTGACATGAGGCTGGGACCCTCTCCTGACGCGAGTCACTCTAACCTGACATGAGTCACTATACCCTGACATGAGTCGCCCTACCATGACATGAGTAACCAAACTCTGACATGAGTAACTTTACCTTGATATGGGTCATTCTATTATTCTGACAGGAGTCACTATATCCTGATATAAGTCACTACACCATGATATGAGCCACTTTACCGTGACATGAGTCACTTTACCCTGATACGAGTCACATTACCCTGACATGAGTCACTCTACCTTGACATGAATCACTCTGCCCTGACATGAGTCGCTATAATAATAATACTAGATATTTATGTGGCGCCCTTTTCACTGTAAGTGCTCAAAGGTGCTCAAGAGTCGTATGCTGCCAGAAGAGGTGTGACTTAAGTTTTCTTCTGAAAGTGCTTGACCCATCGCAAATGCGTATTGCTGATGGTAATGAGTTCCATATGACTGGACCGGCCGTGTTGTACGTCCTGTCACCGTATGTATTTGCTGTACCCTGATATGTGCCACAAGACTTGAAATGTTCCGAGTCCTTGTCTTCGTTTAAAACTGGACTGAAAACTCACCTCTTCAGAAAGTTCTATCAGTGATTTTGGCTTACTAATGTCCAGGCATGTGGGTTCACAGCAAACCACTGCGGGGCACTGATCTATCCCTTCTTCACTCTCCTATAGTGACAACTTGTAGCGCTATGAGCAGTCACCTAGTGTCTGGAGCCTGGCACATTATAAATCCACTTATTATTAATGGGATACCTCTAAGAGTTAAAAGAGTTAAAATTCCAAATCAGAAGCTGAATAAAAATAATACTAAAAAGATAAAATACTGATGCATAAACAAACTACATCTTGAGTGAGTGAGCAAGTGAGTGAGTGAGTGACTCTGGATTAACGTGACTGTCGGTAATTTTTCAACCATATTGTCACAGTGGTTCCAGGGGGCTCCCATCTCCAGGCAACACGACAGCAACTGGGAGCGGGATTCGAACTCGGAAACTTTCGATTGTGAGTCCAGTGCCGTAACCACTGTGCCCCGAGTGAGCAAGTGAATGAATGAATGGACTACAATGCTCACCTTTTCTGATCCAGTCACTGAGAGTTGTATCCCCTACGAGAAGCTTGATGAGACTGCGGACATATTTGTTGTACTGCATGGAGGTGAGTACTGTTGAAGTACTGTCCGAGTACTGACTTTCATACTCATCAGCCTCCTCCTCCTCCACAATTTTGTCCAGGGCAGCCTGAGTAGCATCTTCTGCTGTTTCTGTTCAATACAAAGCAAGTTTTCATTGAGGTCGGCACTGTGAGAGATTTTTAAATCATAAATTCCAGATTTCTCTCAGTTTTATCAATGTAGCCATCTATGAAAAAACAAGCATAAGGTTAGCGCTAAAACGAGTACCTAACCGAGGCCAAGCTGAGGCTGAAGGGCTCGAATACTCGCACAGGAGATAACATCTAACAGTAAACCGAGACGATTTGACATTGGGCTGAATATATTGCAGAGTCAAACTCTAATCTAACAATTTTGCATATAATTTTGAATTTTAGTGGTTTTCTCTGAGTTTTTAAGGGGGACAACTTGGTGGGGTTTGTCAAAGTGCTCTTTCTGATGAGGTATGTTTAACATTATTTCTGAGCTTGTGAATGCACAGCTTTGTTTTAAATGATATGTTATGCTATTTTTGATGTTTTTTGAAACATTGGATAGATCAGTCATCCAGTCATGTATTTGTCAAAATAAGCATCAAAGTCTTTTCATTTTAGTGAAATTTGAGTACCCAAGTCCGAGTCAAATCCATCAACTCAAGTATCAACGTACTGTGCGATACTGGAACAGTACCCTTACGTTCCAGTGATATTTACACATTCTGTAAATCTCACTTCAACTCTGAAAAGTATATGCTGATAATTCTGATTTTCAAACTCATTATTTTGCCCTGTTCGTACATTAACATTCATTTTGGGAGATCAAGGATCAGAACTCTGGAAAGTATCAGCCACTAATTCTAATTTCTAATCGACAAAGGCAGTGTTGTTATTAACCACTGTGCAAAATTTGGCCCTTCCACCTTCAAAATGTCTCTTATATTGCCCTGTTTGAAGGTGGGACAGACGGACAGGCAGACAGACCCCATTCTCATGTCCCCTTCCCACATCAAGGTGGATAATAAATGAATGAACACTTCATCATAAATAGACTTGGTTTGACAGTGGACACAGATCGAGTAAAAGATAGAAATCTGCACGGCAGACACTCAAACAAACAGAGATACAAGAACTTGCTGACCTGCAGTGTTTTCCTCTTGGTCTGTTTTCTCTGGACTCTTCTCTTTCTGAGGCTCCTGGGAAGGTGTCTGTTTGGGCACACTTGGTTTTTGAGGTGTCTGAGGTTTTTCTTCCTTCTCCCCCAGCTCCTCATCCTTGCTGACATCCTGTTCTCTGTCCTTAGCTTTCTTCTCTCCTTCCTCAACTCTTTCTTCATTCTCTCCTTCACCCTAGAAATAACAACAAGTAAAACTGAATCATCTACTGATCAATGAAATTTAGGAAGCAGGTAGTAGAGTCAGCAATTTCCAACTTAGTCACACATTTCAGCAATTTTTAACTGAAACATGATGTCTTGCTTGATTGACATGTTTAGAAGTTGGTAGCATAGATCGCAGAACAACAAAATTTATGGATAATTTCTTTTAATTTTCTTAGGTGATATTTCAGTGTGTGTTCTCACACCTCCATCATGCCCGAGTAGAATCATAAACCATCCTGCAACAGTGTTGCCCCAACATTTTTTTACCCATGACGCTGAACATAAAATATTTTTGGCCTGGCAACCCTCAAGGCTGAAACGCAAATCATCCCACAACCCTCATTTGGATTGTGACCAAGGGTTTGGGAACCACATACTGTTATACATGCCACACTGGCCCTCCATACAGCAAAAACAGTTTATCCTTTTAATGACAAACTAATCTACTGACCTCTTCAATCTCATCATTCATGTCCTGTTCCTCCTGTAGAACGGTCGTGTAGTCTGTGTCATACACAGAACTCGCTCCAGATGCAGTTTTCAAGAAGCCGATCGACCAGTCGATCACTCGGCCTGAGATATAAAAACATTTATGCATTGTATTTGGTTGGTTTCATTTCTTTACCAAACATACTCCAAACACAACCAATTCTAAAATTTCAACCTAAGTTAAAAGTGGTAAAAATGATATTTGATTTCTGGTTTAGAGGTTTGTCTTATTGTTGGACATACCCCTGACTTTAAATTGCCATATCGTGTTTGAACAACTATCAGTAACTTCTAAAGTACAGGCCTGGATCCAGTGGGATGGGGAGAGGACACCCTCCACCCCACCTTCAAGGTCCAGGTTTGCCACTTCCCGACACTCTAGAAAGCCCTACAAGCAATAAAAAGTTTAATATTTCCTGAAGAAAGTCCTCCAGACCTCTTAGAAGCTTCCCACCTGCGGATGCAGCAAAGTCAGCCTTTGCTCCATTAATGGCATCCCCCGTCTTAACATAATCCTGGATCTGGCTTGAACTATATGCAGGAGTAGTGAATGATATTAAATTTAAGATGGTCTTGGTAAATTTGCAGCTATAGGAGCAAGATAATTATATTCCCGATTAAGCTGAAGATTTGTAACCAAAATCATTAAAGCTGATGGATTATTTGACAGCAAACCTATCCTGCCTCAATGAACTGAACTGCCCTCACCTTTAAGTCCATCAATTGAGTCTATGACTAGTGGAATTCCCCTCTCTCTCAGACAGTTGGGCCAATGCACTGTCAGCATGACTCTGCGGAAGTTGTGATGATAAGGGCCGAGGTAGGTGGCAAATGCTGCAGCCATAGAACAACCTCCAGGGATGGCCACAAGTCTGCGCTTGTAGGAGTCAAATATCTGTTGTCCTCTCTGTCTTTCTCCTTTCAGAATCTACAGAAGGATTTTAAAAAACAAGTTATTTTTAGAAGAGCTGAGTTAGTGTTTCTTGCAATGCAAATTAATCGTTCTTACAAAATAGTGTAATCTGAACAAGAATGAGAGAAAGGTGGCTTTAAAAAGGACTGAAAGAGAGACAAAATAAGCAATCCCCATTTTGGTTGATTTCTTTGGGGTTACCAGAGCAGCATTACTGCCTCGCAGCAGGAATATAATCTAAAAGAACTCAGTAATGACTAAAAGGCAGCACAAACTTTAAAACTTGAGTGGAGTGACATAGAGGTGAACTAAGCTGGTTCCTTGTTGATTCCACTATGCAAAGCTATACAACATGTCGCGCCTAATTTTACCAGTCAAGATCTGTACCGAGTTTGGCTGTGCATGTGCATGTTCATATCTATCATAAATAGACTAGTACCCTGCCCACTGTCTCTCAATGCTGTAAAACTCTCAATACTGTAAAATCATGAATTATTGATTTCACCTTTCTGAGCTGGGCAGCAGTATCCAGCATTTTCCTCATTTTAATAGTCTTGTCTTCTTGTTCATTTTTGTCAATAGTTGCCTCTTCAAATCCTCGAGCTAGATCTGCTAAACGGACATCCAGAGTCTGCAACAAATGCACATTGCTTTCACAAACTCTTGCAAAGATTAATCATACAACAGCTATAATGTCACTTTAAGTTTGAAAGGAGTTGGTAGGGCAGATATCAAATGCAGAAATATCAGTGCCTCTTGGAATAATACACACTTTCACAACTGATGGAACTTTGAAAAGTAGTGAGCAGACAGCTACCTTGGATATTAACAAATTAAAGAATACATACATGTACATTAGGGGAGCAAACTAATTCTTAAATCTTATATTCTTCTTCTTTCCCAATGTTACAGCGAATTGTGTTTCAAAGTGGCACCCTATAACTACTGCCCTCACTTTCATATAAAATAGTACCTTTTTGACATAACATAATTAGTGTAAGTTAGCAGAAAAACAGCAAAGTTTTTTTTAACTTGCATAGTTGCAAAGTACATCCATAATCATCAAACTACACTTCTTCAAATGTAAGTTTATATGTCCCAACCTTTCTCTTGCTTTCCAAAGTGTTCATCTTGTGTTCAGCACTGTCCACTGCCTGCGTGGTCTCATCCACTTTGGCATGAAGAGGTTTGACCTTTGACAGCATCATTCTGTGGTACCTAGAAAATAATTAATGCCATAACATCAGAACAAGATGTATTTTCAATATGGCTTTCAAGCGATATTTTAGAAATGTCACCATGATTTGGGGGCTCTTCCCTCTGGGACTGAAAATTAGCAGAATTCGAACCCACAACCATTGGGACAAACAGACTGCTGAACAAGCTGCACTGTCCTACGCCCTACATCAGAGGACA
>JAUELE010252080.1:0-19277 GCA_031471655.1 Diodora aspera | reverse complement strand
ATGTGTGTATTGTATTGTCTTATTTTGAAAATGTATATATGTGGCTTAGCAAATGAGCGTCCCTAGCCCCCCCCCCCCCAATCGGTCAGCCCACCACCCGTCGGGGTTTCCTGACGCGACCCCTGAATGACATCAAGCAAGAAGCTCTCAGTTGTGCTTCCCCAAACATCTTGTTTCAAGGGAAACGTTTTACCAAAACAACATTTCCGAGCTTGAAAAATCCGCACAGGTCCAAACACTAGGTCCTGATAGAGTTTGAATGCGGTATCAAATAACCGAGGCAATCCGGGAACAACATTTACTTTGCCCTGTATAGCAGTATTTGCACTTTGCTCTGACCAGATACAAGCCAGCAATCCGTCGTCGCCTCTGAGGACAGGGGTAGCAACGCCTGAGTCTGTATTGATTCAGCTCTAATTGATAGCTAATGGTGTATCAGAGAACACAAAGCGTAGCCTTTTATTGACAATATATTTGTTAAAACTGCCATATGTTGATAGATTATTAGTAACCATTATATTTATCAATAAAGTCCGCTCCAATTAGTAATCTACTATGCATGACCACTGCAAGGTCGATTTCGGATTCGGTAGGCATACAGTCTTCTCTTGGAGAGTCTAAATCGGTCTTGCTAGAGAATGAAATAATTGCTACTTCCGTCGTCATTCAATATGTCTGCGTCATGGTTTACATAATTCTTATATACATACACACTTACACACTTACTACTGTCAATACGGACAAGAATTAGACGTATCGACCCGAACCTTCGCTATTCTCTAGGAGGAGAGTGGATAATATGAACATTAACTCTGTTAGACAGACAAAGCGAGGTTTTTGGTGACCTTTCCGAGTAAAGGTATTTGGTTTAGTAACGCGAGGTTCACTTGTGAGACCAATTGCAATGTAGTTTTAAAGAATTTGGACATGTTTTAGGAGTTGCGTCACTAGGAGGGTTGGGATGTCGCTGTCAGATGGGGTGACACCAAGTGACTGTTTATATAACTTTGACAGTTTTTTCAACAGAAATTTATCATTTCTCAATTCAAATATCTGCGAGTTATAATATCAAAAATATCGTATGCCCTGACTATATGTTGCATCAATATACCTACAAAGCTAAGACTGTGTTTACTCTGTTTAAACTATTTAATCCCTACTGCTGCTATTACATAAAGCGGTATACGGCATTATGGCGAGTATCATGGAAAAATACACAGACTAAAAAATAGTCTATGAAATATTTTTAATTATTTATTATATTTAATTGTTACTCCTTCAAGAGCCTGGCTCATACAGTGCACAGTTTCATACGTATAGAAGCTAGCTAGACTTGCTATAGTAGACTGGCTTAAGGCTTTGAATGCAAATTAACAAAATTCCAGTCATGGGGCAGGACAAGTTTGTACAAGAGGAGGTTCAAAGAGGGGGGGGGTGACACCCTGAGTCACCGTGACACCAACCATAGTGAAGCCACAAGTTTAAATTAACACTTAAAATATGAACAAACCTGACAGGCAATGGTTCATAAAACCATGCCAATTTAATTGATGAGACGTTTTATGTAATGTGAAACCATTCGGCTATTTTTCTTTCTGAGATAGCAATGTATTTCATCTCTTGGACGCGAGGCCACGGTGATCGGGAGGGTCCTTAGGTGTGATGTTTGCATCGTTGCCCAGATAAATGGAAAGAAAATAAGAAGTATATAGCCGCGCAAAGATGGGTTTTATATGTCTACCGACAATCGATATCACCAAGCGAGTTTCGATTACATAATAAACACTGTCTCTGATCCTCTGATGCACCATTTTGCAAAGTATTGTGCAGACTGTTACGTATTTATTCGATTTAGCAAAAGAAAAGAGATTTTTTAAACAAATCATACCAGTTTGGCACTAAATACAGGCGTTATCTTATGGAGGCAATTACATATGTATAGAAAAGGCTGAACTGCCACGGCGTAACTGTTTAAAATGTCAATGTGAGTGAATTATTTAACACCAGATAGACGTTTTATCGTCACCGTCAAATGAATGATATCTCGTTAACGAATTAGAGCGTTTTGTGGTAGTGGTACTGTGATTTGGTCCAGTCAAACTTCAAACCAAAACAAGGTTTCCGAAGGTCTTAGTTGAAAATATGTTTGTATTGTTGACCATTAAGGAAGTCCAATTTCAGAGTCGATAGGACTCTTTGCTTCATTTGACACTGAAATTTGTGTCTTATAGATAAAAATGCACTTTACGTTTATGAAATAAATCAAAGACACTATTCACACGGCACTTTTGTCCACTTTATTATCATTATGTACTTGCAATTGCACAAAAACCATCCTGATACTTTCTGTATCCCCACGTTTTGTTTTTGCAAGCAAGAGCATGTACCAGTCACGTAGTCTTACTCCGAAAAAGGATAACCATGGCAACATAAATCATTATCATACATCTCATCTATCTGTTTGTGCCGTCATTGCAATTAGAAAAAATGGAACACGGTTAGTTCCGCCAAACATATTAATTTAAAAAAAAAAAAAGACTTATTTGGTCAAACGTATTCTTCAGGAAAAACAAATTGACCCACCAGCTCAACGAATTGTGTGGTTGTACCGACAATGGCAAACCTTATACGATTAGAGTCAGTGGCATGTGCATCCTCGAGTAGAACTCATTCAAGGCATTCCATACAATCTAGACGTCACTCTCCTTGCCAAGCAATAGCATGGGCTCGCACCCCTTAGGGCGGCTCTCGTGATTCTATTGCGTGTCTGGCTGCGATGGATAAATACGTGGTCCTGAAAAGCACGGATTCGAAACGAGACTACTTCACCCAGAACAACGCCTATCATTTAGAGTGAAATTGAATCGACAATTCTCTTTGGACGGCAGTTGGACTATCGCCTTAAGGCCTCCCCTCACTGAGGCAGCGCGTCAGCAGCGCAGCGCATCATTCACCCCACATTAGAGCAGTATGTAGGCAGTGGGCCAGCGCGTCAAATTCAATAATTTGCCTGAAATGCATTGTTTTCAGATATGTTTAGGGGAATATTCCCGGTAGTAATTGACATATAGGCAAAGAGGCTATATGCCACGCATATTCTTTGTGAACGAACACAATGAAAAATCTATAAATGTGCATGTATCTTAATTTTTTCAACTATGTACCTGGATGAGCCCACTTTAGAATGTTTTACACATTACCATAGAAGTTTCTCAATATAAATAAATCACAATGTGCCGATATAATGTGCCAATTCTTTTTCAGTAACCTCTTTCTGTTGTTGTTAGTATGTGTTCCATTGTACAGTCACAGTTATAAATTGTCCTTCTCAATCTGAGCTCAGACCATACATGTAGATGACCACGATTAAGGAGCAAGGTAGAATTTCAGAAAGTAAAATGTGTCTGATGCTAAATGTCGAAACAAATAAAAAGAAAGCAATGTTCCGACACCCTGCATGTATACTAGTATGCATTAGTAAATGTATTCTATATGCACTGGAGGGGGGGGGCGACTACGATCCAAGGACATCAGGCTAGAGTGGACATGTAAACACCTTTTTCGTCAGTACCTGTTCAAAATGATCAAATTAATGTTCATATTTGGTAGGGTTTTTTTTCCTTTTAATGTGTGGTATCTATGTCATAATGACAATGATGCTTTTGTATTTGAAGTTTGAACTATTTTCCATTGACATATTATGTAATGCATTCTTTGTTGAATTGTCGATTGAAAAAGTCTAATTGGTAATTCTACCATGTGTTTTTGATGGAATTATCATCAAAAATAGTGGGATTCATCGGCGCGCGCGTCAAGCAGCAAAAATCACTGTTTTTGCGATTCAAAAATTGTGACACTCACGCGCTGCCGACGCACTGCTTCAGTGTGGGGTGTTTATCATAAATCAACAGGAGCGATTTTCTGCTGCCGACGCGCCTCAGTGTGGGGAGGCCTTGAGTGGAACTGAATTTTTGAAGTGTGGACATGACTGGCGTGAGTGACCCCCCACGTGTACAAATACCTCTGTGACAGTTCGAGGGTGGGCGAGGACCAGCTGCCCCTACTAAGACGCTTGGATCTGAGACAGGGACCGAGTTACACGTTCTCCAATCCCTTCCACATTCCGATTATAGTGAAAGACATTTCCGATGTGAAAATACGTATAAAGGGAAGCGACAACGTCCCACTTTGATTTCTGAAAGAGGACACCCACGTAACGCTTCTCTTAAAGCGTTCTGCTGTCTCGGATTGATTAATGATGAATTTACTACCCGTGTATGTGTCAGACTAGGGGAAATGGAAGGCTTACTTTGAAAAACACATGGACGGTTCCGGCGGTAATGGCAAGCATGATGCGACGTTGACTAGAACCATTCCCCCAAACTCTGCACCCTCGGATGTCGACCGTGCAGATTGCCTCGGAATCTCAGAGCGTGGTGGACAAGGCAGATGCGAAACAGAAGTGGGAGAAAGCAGAGCAGGGAACCCGATAGCCAGAACCAAGTAGATACAGCGTACTGGCAACAACATCCTTTCTCGCACTGCTACAGTACTCAGGACCACGCCCGTGGAAGAAGACCATTTTCGGTTAAACCATATTCCTGATCAACAAATAGGACTTTAAAGAAGTCTTGCCCTCCTCGGTCAACCTGTTTAAGTTGCCGGCCTACCAAACGCCATACTGAAACACCACTGCGTGAATGTTTGCCTTTTGACACAGCTGAATGATTCGACCCCCTCTAGAACTTCACATTGCCAATTCCGGAAGCGATTACGTGGACCTGACAGCACCCGTCTTCACGTTAAACTGAAAGTGAAACATGGCGATGACTCGAATCTGGCCGAAGACGAGCACGTGGCCCCGGTCAAACTATTTTTGCAATCTCTGTTCTCCCAAGTGGCGGTGTACATGCAAAATCAGCTCGTGTCTTCCACCAACAACTATTATGCTTATAAAAGCATGATGAAAACCTTGTTAAACTACGGAGCCGAAGCCAAGAACACGCAGCTGACCTCGCATCTGTTTTACAAAGACGTGGCTGAGACCGATGACGGTGTGGTTTTGATGAACCCTGTCACTGGAAGCAATACGGGGCTGCAAGAACGTGCCATGTTCATCCGAAAGAGCAAAGCGCTGACCACGCCGGGACCCTTTTACGAAGACGTGTTTGACATGAACAGACATTTGGTGAACGGGGTGGATCTGACCTACAAAATGTACCGATTGGAACCCCAGTTGCGTTTGATGACCGACGTCACTGTCAAAGGATTCGTCGTGGGGCTTCAGGATGCTTACCTGGAAGTGTGCAAACTTGAAGTGAACCCGGCTCTGACGCTGGCCCACAACGCCTTATTTCAGGAAGGAAATGCTCTGTATCCTTACCACAAGTCTGAGGTTCGAGTCACGAGCATACCTTCCTCCGTTCTACCGCATTGCATCGACAACCTGTCCCTTACCGTGGCAAGCAGATACATGATCGGTTTTGTAAACAGCGACAGTTTCAATGGGAAATCTTTACAATTTTCTATCGTCTATGATCAAAAAGCTGGGTCTTTACCTGGATGGGGCCAGCGTACCTGGCTGACCCATAGAATATGGTGATGTGGAAGCATACACGCGCTTATTCAAAATGGGTAACATGGGCAGTAGAAAGAATGGGGGCAACGGCATTACATGTACAAGATCCGAATTTCTTCTAGGAAGTGCCTTGTACGTGTTCGACTTGGACCCTGCCTACGTGCAATCCGATTATCTGAACCTAGTAAAATCGGGAACGGTGAGGCTAGAAGTAGAATTCAAATCAGCGCTGAGCAAAACACTGAGTTGCATCGTTTTCTCCGAGAGGAACGGGCTCATTGATATTGACAAAACCAGAAACGTGTTCGTGAAATAACTGACCTCTCACAGAATGGGCCGGCTTTGGACGCACCTATATATAGAGCACGAGTGTGTGTAGAGGGGGGGGGGTACTTTTTCTTGACCCAGCAAGACGAGCATAACCGGACCCTTATCGACCTCTTGGCAACGGTGGTTGCATAAGATCTGCGACATGGTGCGGGTTTGGGTGGATGGAAGTCCCTATGGAAAGCTTCGTGAGATTCCTCACTGATGTACATGTATATGGAAAGCAGAGTTTGATGTGCAGTTTCCCTCACTGATGTACATGGAAAGCAGGGTTTGGTGTGCAGTTTCCCTCAGTGATGTATATGGAAAGCAGGGTTTGGTGTGCAGTTTCCTTCAATGATGTATATGGAAAGCAGAGTTTGGTATGCAGTTTACCTCAGTGATGTATATGGAAGGCAGAGTTTGGTATGCGGTTTTGCTCACTGATGAACATGCAAAGCAGAGTTTGGTATGCAGTTTACCTCACTGATGTACATGGAAAGCAGAGTTTGGTACGCAGTTTACCCCAGTGATGTATATGGAAATCAGAGTTTGGTATGCAATTTCCCTCAGTGATGTATATGGAAAACAGAGTTTGGTAATCAGTTTACCTCAGTGATGTATGTGGAAAGCAGAGTTTGGTATGCAGTTTCCCTCAGTGATGTCTATGGAAAACAGAGTTTGGTATGCAGTTTCCCTCAGTGATGTATATGGAAAGCAGGGTTTGGTGCGCAGTTTACCCCAGTGATGTATTTGGAAATCAGGGTTTGTTGTGCAGTTTACCTCGCTGATGTATATGGAAAGCAGAGTTTGGTGTGCAGTTTACCTCAGTGATGTACATTGAAAGCAGGGTTTGGTGTGCAGTTTACCTCACTGATTTTCCTTATTTCTGTGTATTCCTTCGGGTTGTTGAGGGTCCACAGAACCATGAAGGGGTCGATGATCTGCGACGTTTTCTCCAGAGGATTGAAAAAGTGTTCTAACAAATGATGAGATGAACACAGAGTAAATAGCGTTTGTGGACAAGAGTAGCTAGTGACATCGTGTACCAGTTGATGTGTGAACAATGTTGGTGTTGTTGATTGCCGGTAGAACATCTGCGCAATTATCACTCTCTGAGCAGCCTTTTCGTTTATTTTATTATTATGTATTACGTGTGCATGTACATGACTTATTAAAGTTTGTCTGAACTGAAACTGTATTTGACTTTTATTGGAAAGGAAATAACTCTTCACATTGTTATGCTCTGATTCAATAATCTGGATATTCGTTAATCCGAACAAATACGGTAAAACTTCTAAAATTTAGAACTTCTAAAATTTCGAAGGTACTATTTCTGTCAAGATAATCAATTTATTAACCTCTAAAAATTCGAATTTTTTCAGAAATCCGAAAACCGTATTTCTAAAAATAGTGATTGTTACCTTCAGCAGTTTCTAAAATTTCAAATTTTTCACTGACGTTTTGGGGGCAATTTCTAAAATTTCAAAGATCACTAATTTCCAAAAATTCAAAAATGTCCAAAAGTAATTATTTTTTTTTCCTTCTAAATTTTAGAAGTTTAACCGTAATAGAAAAACGAGACTGTCCGGATAAACACGGTTCGACTGTATATCTTTTGTCCATTATTCATCACATGTTCATAATTTTATGTATATTTATCATTCCAAACGTTGTTTTTCGAAACGAACACAATGAGTTTGACCACATATCCAACTTTAAATAGATAATTCCAACATTTCAAGTTTAAAAGGAATTTACATGGCTCACTGTCCACTCATTAATACACAATCCGGCACACAGACGAGAAAAGGTTGCCGATCACATCAATCTTTTCAACTCGAAACAAATGACTCATACTTCAGAATAATCCATCAAACGTTTCATATTTTGCGAATATTCCCACAAACATCTGCCCCTCAAATGTGTGTCTAGTGAATGATGTTGAACTAAACTATCAAACAATTGTTCTATACACCGAGAATCTTATCCCTGTCCATCAAGATGCAATGTCACAGGTGCTTCACAAAAACAACTTAATACTGATTTTAAAGCATGTTCAAATAAGCTTGTCCACATTGCAACAAGAAAAAATTGTAAAAATCGACAGAGCTTGCACAACAAATGTCAAGAAAACTGGCTTTTATGTGAGTTAAGGACTGAGTAAGTTTAGATTTTACATGGTTTTCAACAATCTTTCAGCTAAATCATCACGGTGTCGCTTACTCATGTAAGAATCAATGCTGTGTATGCCCACTATATTATCTGTGTATGCCCACTATATATAAGAATCAGTGCTGTGTATGTCCACTATATTATCTAAAAAACCCAACAATTTTCCTTGTAATAACTATTCATAGTTATCGCTAATTTCATATAATCATGATAATAATAAAAATTTCCTAATTCTACATCTTATTTCCTAATCACAAAGCATCATTAACTACAATGGATTATTAACTATGCCACTGTGACAGGATGTCTTGTGACTTCTAAAACATTCTAAAATGGTCCTCAAGTCAAAGACGTTTCTGGTTCAACATCCTTCATGTGCAAACTGACTAATTAAAGGTTAAGAAAACTGTATCTTGCAGCAGAAAAATACACCCTCCCACTCTATTAAATCATTAGCTAACGGATGACACATTAACAACCAACCATGGAGAGTGGTTCAACTCATTAGAATGAGCATTATTATTATATCATGAGACAGAATATCACAGTCAAGAACACAAGAACCAATCTCGGTAAAATACAGACTTTCTTCCTGAAACTTTGGTCTGAAGATTTCACATAAGCTGCAAGTCATACCCGCTCACCCAGCAAATTTAAAAATATGCAATTTGTACTGTTAAATCAGAATTCAGATTGAAAATAACTTGGAGATGCTTCTTTGTTGATGTAAACGTACAGACAAAAAGGGTTTCTGCTACTGCAAAGCGTTAGCATCAATTTAACTCTTTGACCTCTGGCTATTTTATATACTGTGTACCCTTGACATTTCCAGAAAAAAATCAACAAAAATTCACAAATTTTATCTGAAACTCTACTTAATTTATGTCATTAGCGGCCATGTGTATCTGACATAATTATATGTAACAAGCACGCTCATTGCACGCCTAATTGTTCAGCAATCTGATACTGTAAACAAAACCATGTGGCAAGCTACTAGTTCACAGAATTGCAGAATTCTTAGAGTTAAGGCCATTGAATATTTCAGCTGACAAATAAGGGTGACCCGAAACATGACAGGGCATTAGCTTTTGTCAGATTCTCATACCAAAGCATGAAGCTCTGTATTTAAACAGACTGTACAAGAATAAATCACTAATTTCTGAATATTCAATCAACATTCAACATTTGATGCATTCACATACACAGTGACTCTTTCTTACTCATTGTTGACCCCAAAACTCTTTTACTGTTCAAACATTTAAAATTGGAGTGAGTGAGTGATTTGGGGTTTTCCGTGGTTTTCGGCAACCTTTGAGCCACATCACCACGATTTCCCCAACATCACGTCGGTGTCGGGGCTCCTGGTCTCCAGGCTAAAGAGAGGCGCCCGGGCGGGACTCGAACCACACCAGCCAAAGCTGACAGATTGCTGGGCTGACGCGCTAACCCCTTGGCTGCATCACCTGCATCCCTCTGTTAGCAGTTGCATGCTTCAAGTGAGTGTGTGTCATGCATACTCAGGGATGGTTTGGCTCAACCTACATTTCGATACTTGTGGTACACATACTGCAATTCATTAGATTATGTTCAACACATCTCCATAAAATAAAAAGGGCTTGTTGTGAAAATGAGTGAGAATGGTCTAGGATTTGAAGTGGCTTTGGCAATCTTTCAGCCATATCACGCTGGTGTCACCTACATCACACTGGTGTCAGGGGTGAATTTCCGGGACTGCAAGAGGTGCCCAGGTGGGATTTGAACCCACAACTGACAGATTACTGGGCTGACATGCTAAACGCTGCGTTATCCAGTGCCTGCTTGTGAAAAAGAACTATTAGCTGTATTAGCTGACTAAGGGTACGGTAAAACTTCTAAAATTTCGAAGGAAACAAAATAATGTTTGAATTTTTGGAAATTAGTGATCTTTGAAATTGTTAGAATTTGAAATTTTAGAAATTGCCCCCAACACTTAAGTGAAAAATTTGCAATTTTAGAAACTGCTGAAGGTAACAATCACCATTTTCCGAAACTTTAGAGGTTAAATAAATTGTTTATCTTGGCAGGAATAGCACCGTCGAAATTTCAGAAGTTCGAAATTTTAGAAGTCTTACCGTATTCAAACACTCATTCACTCACGTATTCAGTATCTGTATCACTCTGATAGTGATGTTTCTCTAGCCTGATTCACCACTGTTATTATGCATAAAGTAATTCGGTACCATCAAAATAGTTGTTTTAAGGCAAAAGAGTGATGGGTCAAGATTTTCACATTTCTCTTACAAATATTTCAATCTCAAACCACAACCAACAATGCAGTTGGCATAGAGATTACATAACAATGTATCAAGCATGTAATATGTTTAAAGTACGAAGTTCACAGTGTAATATATAGGGAGGACGGCAAGAGAAGAGTCCTGTTTTCATGTATATACATGGTGGGACAACAGCAGATAAAAGCATACACAAAGCTAACAAAACTTTTATCAAGAATATATACTGACAATTTTTATGAAAGTTCTTTATAATCTTATATCAAATTTAACCGATTCTATGTACACCAGCAAATCCCAAATTTTATTGGGGTGGTACCGCCCTCTCTGGGTGAGTAAATTGATGTTTAACGTCGATGTGGGCAAATTTTCAGCCATAGTGCAATGAACGCCCTCTCTGGGATGTACAATACTGCAAAATCGTTTATTTTTGCGGGTGTTTAATTTTCGTCTTTTCGCGCAAAAGAAATATGCGCTAAAAATGATCACCCGTGAAATATAAGACCTTAGATTCCTCAAGATAACATTGATGTCAACCAAAGGCCGCCATTTTGTTTATGGTCAATGCCTTTGCCCAGTGACAAGAGATCGTGTTTGCTGTTAAAACATTCTTTTTTTAGAAAAAACATTTCCATTTCTCGTTTTCGCTACGTTATTGTTCTGAGAAACTAATATAAATACTAGTAATAATTATTGTCAGTTTCTATGTTCAAGCTCAGAAAATATTCAAAGACCTAGAAGTTTTGTTTTGCATTCCAGGTAGAAATTTTACGAAGCATGCGTACGCCTGGTGAACCAAGAAATAAAGACAAACAAACGAGATGCAGATTAAAATTTACTCACATATTCCGCCAATATACGATGTTTTAACAGTAACTAGAGTTCATTACTCACACTGTATCATTTCCGACGTTTGTCTAGCGATCTTGAGTGCGCGAAAATTGAACTCCGCGAATATGTCCCATGTATGATTTGCGCGAAAATTGCAACCCGCGAAAATAAATGATATTACAGTAAACTTGTCATTGTTACCCATCATTTGTATTCAAGAGACGCTGTTAGTAGCGATGTGGCTGGAGCAGATAATGGTGGGGGAAAATAAGAGACCACATCTTATACCATGCCAAGTGTGATGGTTGATCCAGAGGAGGGCCGGCGGGCCGAAGGGATTTTGACCCGCGAACAAATATTACCATAGTATTCTGATACGGTCTGTGAGCGATGTTTCTTTATTATGCTTTATACATGTATGCAAACAAACACCTGAAAATGCTGCTATAATTCAGAATTCAGAAGCTCTGACATCGCCTTTACAGCAATAATATAGGCAGACAAAATCTCGGGGCAAGTTCAGTTGGTGCCTAGACTGAAATTAGTTGCCATTAAATTGAGCTTTGTGATCACTGATGACTTTCTACATTGCGTTATTCATTCATGTTAGGCTAGTTGCAACTAAGTGTATTTAAATGTATAATTCTCATATTTCAAGTTATTCCTTTTTTAAAAATTACATCAATTGATATGGCCCGCCGTCCACTGATTATTATGCGATCCGACCCGCTGAGGCCAAAAGGTTGCCGACCCCTGATCCAGAGCATGCACATACGATGTCAGCAGGTTGTCAAGGAATATGTGTTCACACTTTCTAATAATAAAACTTATATACTTTTGTGGTGTATTGTAGGTGTTATAATGATCCCGCTTTTCATTGATTTCTTATGTTTTACTTCAATATATACTGACGTGCAAAAGCAACGATAACACGATTTTGAGAGACTGCTGAAAAAAATAACAAATGCGTTGGATATATGAGATATTCCTTCAAGATTAGAAAGTTTGCTCAAAAACATAATGCCAATCAAATTACAATCATTGAAATACAAGCATCATTTTGATCAACTATGACATGAAGACGTACTTTATCGTTTCTTTTGCACGTCAGTATATTTAGTTGTTTGCAAACTGGTCTTGCGGGTTGTAGGTACTGTTTCTCACTCAGAGATGTTACTGATCGTTTTATCGAGTGGCTCTCCCGACAGTTACGAAATAACGATCAGGTATTTATATTATAAAACGAAACAATTTTGAATTTTAAAAGCATTGTTAACGTTTGGAACACTTTGTTATACTAATCTCATCATAATGTATTTTTGAGTTTCAGGACAAGTTACAATTTACAAATTCAACTGCAACCTTCAGGCAACCCCCAAGTGTAGCGGATCTGGTACTTGCGAAACTGATGGCACCTGTACCTGCACGTCATCAGCTGAGGGAAGGATGTGCGACAAAAGCGATGGTTTGATTACCCTTCTAATCATATTGTCCTACTTTGAGCTAACTGTTACCAATGTCTACATTAAACTGACTGCTCAATTTTGCATTGAAACCAAGCCATACTCAGTTTAGCTATTGAAGGGTCGGTATAATATTCACATATGATTGTCCAAAAGCTTACTGTTGGATAAATACGAAAATAGGTTTATTTTGTAAAATATTCGTTGTAAAACATTCGTTCGTTAGTGTTTATACGTACGTTTAGGTAGATCTATTTTTCTCACTTCTAGTCAATTTTAAATTACCGATTTAAGCATGGTTTGTTTTCAATAAGTCGCTACGTAAAACGTTTATTATCAAGCACCCTGCGTTATCAATCATTATGTATATTTCGCCTAATTGCTGCGCAAACCACAGCTTCAAAAGTACCATAATTATACGCATTCTAATGAGTGACCCATCAATAGTTTGACTGATTTTATATTGTCTGTCCACGTCTAAGTCTCATCCAAAATGATAGATAAAATCGTGAGTTTCCCGATTACTAACAAACTAATTAATTTGTTATTTAACAAGTATGTGTTAATGTTATCTGATAATTTCGATTACCCTCATCAGGCATTCGGAACGATGATGACTGTGAAATGCATGTTTGTCACAACGGTGGTACTTGTTACGACGACAGCGGTATGGACGACGATGCATGGTGCGAGTGTACTGAACTTTACGCTGGTACACTCTGTAAGAAACCCAGAGGTAAGATAATAAGATATTCCCGACCCCTGATGTATTCATGTGCGTCCGTTCCCCGATCCGCAGTGCTCAGTAGTCATTCTGGTTAGAATGACCAGGGTTATATGTGGATGCCTATATAACTGATTGTCATGGCCTATGTTTATGTGATTGATGTTAGAAGCAACATACTTTCTTTTTGACCATCTACATCTTTTGGGTCACCGGTAGCTAACACATAACGTCCTGCGAACGTTCGCTGAAGGTTCCCTGAAAGTTACGGCAGCAATAACGTTTAAAGGACGTTCGGAGAACGTAATTTTGAACGTTCTTTGATTACCTTCAGGGAACGTTGTGAGACAACGTTAGTGGAACGTTTGCAGAACGTTGTATTAGTTTTTCTCAAAGTCCAGACCAAGTTTTCTGAAAATAACTATAATCTTTATGCAGAGTATTAGATGTCAACAATGAAATCCAACGATATTTGTTCGCATTACCAAACCCTCATTGGCTATATATCAATATGCAAAACCATTATCCGGAGACAGAACGTATTATTGTATTGACTCATTATTAACACCCATGTCCACCCATAATGCATGCTTTGAGCACACCCAAACACACATCTTTAGCTATGTCGTAATTCACTTTTCGTAACAAAGGATTACTGATGAAGTGGCAATGCAAGTCGCAATATCACAGATAAAACTGTATTACTTTTGAGACAACCCCTGCACGTGCAGTACCTCATTTTCCAATCGAGGCTGTGACACAGACCGTCACCCACCTATCGGGCACACACATGTAAGATATGTAATCTGGTTTTCGGCGTGCATGTATTGTAACACTTGTAACTGACTTACCTGTCAACCACCTGAACAAAGAGAACTTACAAAAATAAATGGATGAACAATATGATTCCGACGACATTTTAAGTCCGGCAATGGATTTGTATGAGCAGATTTCACAAGAGGACGAATTAGAAAAGCAGATGTTAATTACACCAAACAGTTTTCTAAACATACCAGATGAAAATAAGGACGATATCTTTGACATTTTGGATACCGCAGTCGACGTCTCTGATGGTCCAGCAATGGTAGGATGCATCAAGAACGTTAGGCGTGAGTAATATATTTCTGTTTTAAAAGCTATAGTTTGGGTTTAATTTGTTTTATCAAAAGTGATATAAATTCAACAAATCATGACAAATTCAATGTACATTTTACGCAGACAATAACAGGATAACGTTGAAGAGAAGGTCTATTCAACGCTAATATCTGTCATAAATTATGAAATACATGTATATTGATTTCCAATGGCATACAATTGTTTTTGAAACTTCAGCTACATCTCCAAACCAGCCAGACATTGAAATTAAAAGAAACTCTAGATAACAAGATCAAACCTACAGGTAAACTCAACAAGTGTACAGACGTATATCAGAAATAAATAAATGTATCCGATCAATGTTCATGTATTGCTTATATCACTTATTTTATATTATAAATCAAAGCTGTTATGCAACATAGAACTAATTAAAAAGTACATATATTTTAAAGATTAATCATGCCTATATTATGAACACTCTTAAAATAATCAGACTTCTTATGCAACATAGAAATAACAAAAACATGTTGATATATTGATTAAGGTTAATGTCTTTCACGTTCAAATTTACCTTTTCGCAATTTTATTTTTAGGCACAAAAAGGTTCACCGAGAACGTCACATTCAAGTTTTACAAGAAATAAACTTTGGAATCTACATCTATATTGTATCTATTATGCTCATGTTTCAATGCCAACTAAAAAAAGGTTTGCAAACATAATGTGTGTTCATTAAAAATTTAAGTTGCTATACAAAGAAAAACAATTATTTTTGACCGTTTTGACTGTCATTGCCTCCGTTTCTTTACGTAATAAATGGTAAATACAGGTGTCACACAAGTGGTTAGCTGCACGGGTAGGGGTGGTAAAATTGCACGTGCACAGGGGTTGTGTAAAAAGGTCACTACCTGTGCACGTGCAATGTTACCGCCCTTGCCCGTGCAACTAACCACTTATGCTCGTGCAACATAGAGGTGTTCAAGTTGGTTACCAACCCGATCAAAACAATCGAGTTGACAGGTAAAATGTGGTATAATGTGTGTTAGTGTGTAGATATAGGGTAGTGTGTGTTTGCATGGTGTGATAGAGTGTGTGTGTGTGAGCGTGTTGTATAAGGTAGTGTGTGTTTGGTGTGGAATAAAGTGTGTTAGCATTTTGTACGGGGCAGTGTGTTGAGTATTGTGTGTGAGAGTATTGATTTAGGATGGACAGTGTGGAAGCGTTCGAGTTGGTGTAGGATATAAAGTGTGCGTTGGTGTAGGAAGAAATGTGTGGGATATGTTGGTTTAGGATAGACTGTGAGTGTGCTGGTACAGGCTAGAGTGTAGCTGTGTGAGCACACGTATGAAACTGTACATTTAGGATTGCTTGTATGTAGGCGTGTGAAAGTATTTAGTTTACAGTAGGGTGACGAGTATGTGAAGGTATTAGCGTTTTGTGCACGATTGTGTAAACAGGCATGTGAGTTTCATTATCAACAGACACATACTTATCTTCACGTTTGTCCCGAAATAAAATTTAACAACCTACTTTAAAAATAATATTTAACAAACTACTTCAAATAGCTGTGTTCGGATATGTAAGCATGCAGTATGCATCTGAAAGGATTGTGTTATGTATTTGACCTGTGGTCTTATCCTGAATAAAAATGTCCCTGACTATTTGCTTAAAATCTTCGAATAAGCTGCAAACTTTATGTTTTGTTTACAGATTTTCATTGACCTTTCAGGACGACTTGAAGGTCATGAGCTGTGGGTGTAAGACCGCTGTTGTTGTGTTTGTTCTGGCGGCTGTGGCTGCCCTGTGGTATTTCACTCTGTACAAACGTGTTGGAATCAGGTTCCGCTTTCTGTACCACCCAAGTGCCCTGGTATTCAAGGAAAGAGATACATTCACTGTCACCAGCTACCGCATCGACCAAGATGGCGTGGTTTTAAAGGGACACTCTTCTAATTCCTCAAATCTGATCCAAATTCACATGAATGACAGTCTTGTCAGAGATATCATTAAACCTTCTGTTATACACACAAAACACTTTCCGTTTTATCAGCATGACTTGAAGACTGTTAACTGCTCTGCTCTCATACATGGAGATGCTGAGGAACTTAAAAAAGCTAACAAATCACTACATTCCATCCCCCCGCCAATTAACATTGTTAAAATCACAGAAAACTGCATTGGCTTCAAGTTAAACTTTGGCTATGTCACAGAATATCTGACAGAAGAAGAAAAGGATTTTCCAATAGCTTTCAGCATATTGATGTTTAAAGACCCAGCACAAGTGGAATTGCTTCTCAGGGCGATATACAGGCCACAGAATGTATACTGTATCCATATTGAGAAGCAGGCAAATGAGACTGTTCAGAAAGCGATGAAGTCATTGGTCAAGTGTTTCGATAACGTTTTCCTCTCTTCGAGATCTGTGCATGTTGAGTGGGGCAAGTTTTCGGTCTTAGAACCGGAACTTATTTGTATGAAAGATTTGTGGAAATACAAAAAGTGGAAATATTTCATCAACCTGACCGGTCAGGAATTCCCTCTAAAAACAAACCTTGAGCTTGTAAAAATTTTGAAAGCTTACAATGGTGCCAATGACGTATCAGCTACTATAAAAAGGTATGTGCCTCTGTTTTTCAAACAGTTATTACTTCCCAGCTTTTGCACGACATAAAGTAATAATAATAATCTGGATTTTGTTTTAATGAAATTCCTTCCTGTTTGTCAATAAAAGCGTCATGTTATGTTGACTGTTTTTGCTCAATTGTTGTCAACTTGCAATGGTTTCTATTGAAAATATACTTATCGATTTAGTGTGACAGTTGTAATGAATTACCTTCCCTTCGTTTATTTTTCGTTTCCGCTAACAAATCAGTCTGGTTCCCGAAGCTTGACTACGCATGCGCAAACGTGTGCTTCGTCCCATTCGTAGCTTCTCGTCTCTTTCCGTGACCGGGCTCGACATAGAAATGTGACGTCGTCAAAGCACCACGCTTAATTGCGTATGTGTAGTCAAGCAAGAACCAGACTTGCTTACAAATATAGTCCACGTATATAGCCTATACCAATCAAACGAAGTAACGAAGAGTAGTATGGTGACTATAAACGCCTCTTTGTCAAGGTCAGGGGCGCGAAGTGACACAGTGCATGCATGGTTACCTTGGTGGTTGTGGTTCGACTCCCTTTCGGTCCGGAGAGACCGGTGCACCGACACCGACGTAATGTATGTGAGACCGTTGCGACGTGGCTGAAAGTAAAACCCCAACTCACTCACTCACTTTATGAAGGTCAAGTATTTTTGCAGGGCAAATAAGAACAGGTGGAAGGTGGGGACACCTCCTCATGGCATTACCCCTGTTAAAGGGAGCGTCCACGTGGTCGTCCAGAGAGGCTTTGTGGACTACGTTCTTCACAACCAGACAGCCAAAGACCTCTTGGACTGGGTCAAGAAGACAGAGGTTCCTGACGAGACATTCTTTGCAACCCTCAACCACAATCCTCAGCTTGGTGTGCCTGGAGCCTACACAGGTCAGCAGAAGATTCAAATTAACTCTGTCTAGAATCCCTATGCAGTGACATCACTGGGATCATGTCACCCGGTACGGCGTCACCCGGTGCGGTGTCATCCATATCCACCCCCTGGATGCACTTACGGAGTAGGATAAATATTTGTAAAGCCAAAAAACAAAAAGTATCACTTAAAGGAAGTGGATTGTTGATGGTTCCAATGACCAGGGTAATAATGTATAGCGCTTTGAGCATGCACCTAGTGCGTGGAGTCAAGCGCGATATAAGCGGCCATTATTATTAAAGTTATACCCTTAAATCCTTTAAATTACTAAATTTTTGGAATTGTTCATTTGAGTGCCCCTCCCCCCTCCGCTGATGGTGTCACCCGGTGCGGTTCGTTCAATGTCAGTCATATACCCTGGAATCATTCCTATTCACGACGATCGTCTCGAGGCGGGCGTTTTGACCAATCAGTGAAGCTTCCTTGACAAAAGCTTGCGTTCAATCATGTGACGCGTCTTTCCTAACACTCGGCGAAGTAAAGACGTTACGTGTTTAAATTTATCAAGAGTTACTTCTCGTGCAGTGAATACGACATTTCATTAGTTGTCTATATTTAGCAGATTTGGACTCCCCATACACACGACCATGGTGAATAGGAGTACATACAGGGTATATGACGGACGTTGGCGGAGTCATTATACCCTGGATTTCGAAGATTGGTGCACGTCACCTTTTTTAAAGATTCACATTGATATTTTACGTGGTCTATCATGACCATCTTGTGTTCACTCTGGTACACCAGCTCTCAAAAGCATTGTCTTGTATATGTTCATTATATAAATTGTCTTTTGCCAGCCAGTTTACTTTTATTGTTTTAGGGATCCATGAGTCACATCCGGTTAACAACCCCTTCTTAGCCCGGTTGAAGCTGTGGGTGTATAACAGGCACGGTTCCAAATGCAATGGGGATGTGGTTCGGAGTATTTGTATATTTGGTGTCGGAGACTTGCCGTTACTGACGTCACAGCCTCATCTGTTTGCCAACAAGTTGTACAGGACATTTGAGCATTACGCTCTGGAGTGTCTATCAGAGTGGCACTATCATAGAACACGAGACGAGTTCTTAGGAAATTACACTTTTGATGACTCGTACTATAAAAATATAAGTCTTGTAAGAAATCATATCTGATATATATATTTTTGGTTGTCGTGTTTGAGATCATCAGCATGCATCAACATCATCGTCACCATCATCCTCTCCCCGACAGGTGTGACAGCTTGCAAGCCGAGACGCATATCACCCCTGTCACAATGAGGCACCTTTTGT
>JAUELE010252058.1:0-10804 GCA_031471655.1 Diodora aspera | reverse complement strand
GAGCCATAGCGCAATGTGATGTGCAAGAGGCACATCAGGAATAGGGACAACACAGCATTGATAGGAAGAAAGTGAAAGCAAAAGATCCCCATTTTAGTCACCTTGTACTACAAGCATTGGGTTACTGAGGCCCTATTCTATCTAAGTGACACCACATCACTCCCCGGGAGCCCCACAGGATAACAACAATGTAAAACCAACATCAAATGCAGTCACTTGTAAATAATCTATGGTTCATCAAGTTCAAGCAAATGGGTTAGTTGGATTTAAAGTGGGACTCGGCAATCTTTCAGCCATATATGCTCACTTTCACCAGTTGAGTGCAGAAGGAAAGCCTGCATCACTAGTGGGGAGCTCAGTGATTTTGATGAAATGCAGACTACTGCATTCTTTTCAGAGAAACATGCTGAACTTACAAACCCACAAACAACCCTTAGGTTCAAACACTGACACTCAACTGGATTGAGATACCATGGCCCCTCCGAAGCAGAGGAAGAAATTAAGTCATAGAAGCTAGTTGTGTAATACTCCTGCACTATGACTGAATATTTAACAGAGCCCTAAGTCAGTCTAGCTCAAAGCAAGCAAGGCTAGGTATCTGTGTGCTATAGAAGGCATTCTCTTGAAGGTTTCCTGAGGATTTGTCACTGTGAGTATTCAAGGGTAACAGAGGATGTAGACATCTATGCCTTGACATCCAAGAACAATTTAAAACTAAATGTTTTTCAGACCAATTTTCAGTCCAGTTGAGACATTCATAATTGTTTTTGCTTCATAGTTTCAATATAGTTTCCAGTGACACACCCACTTATATGGGTATCACTAAAATGTGGGGCCTTGACATGGCATTAAGATTGCTCCAAAGAGTAACTGCTAATGTTGAAAAGAAGTGAGTGAGTTAGTCAAATGGTGTTTAACATCCCTGTGGGGAATCTTTCAGCTACAACTCAACCACATTGTAAAAGATCCCTGGCCACATGTTTCAAAACTTGACCTGAGGAGGTCAAGAAAATTATTACCATGAGAGCCATGAATTCATTCACGTGTTGCCATGCGAGGATTCTGACTAGTACATCTTTATATATTTGAACTCATGCACTAAATATCACCATTCATATTCAGAAGTTTTGATCCTTCATTAATTTGCAAGCTTAATATGTTATTGTTTCCGTGTTTCTCTGACGACTGTTCACAACACATTTAAAATCAGACTTTGTTACAAAGATCTTGTCTACGATGAATATGTCCTTTAAATTGGCTTCAAAACATCTCCAAACCCCTTCACACTACTTTCACTCATTTTACATACTCCTCCCCTCTGGTCGAAGATATTATATTGTTTTTACGCGAAAGCATACATCTGTCTTACCGGTAAACAAATATAATTTTTACAAATGTTGTAAACCACCCATCTTAATCATAAACTCTACAGTTTTTAAGGTATTGGTTTTCTTTTCAACTGTTATAGATACTCTGATGTATACAGGCATGCACATCTTAACACTTTTAGATCTGAGAACTTGTTGATCTGTTGCAAGTCGTTTATTTTATTGTCAGAATTGCCTGTTTATCTATTATATGTCTTACTACTTATCTTGTAAATATGTTCTGATAGTTCCCTTTTCTGTTACAAGTTAGATATATATTGTGTACATGCATTGTTTGTTTGTTTACTATATAGTTGTCCTTTTATGTTGAGCTTTCCGCTGTGTAAAACAAATTCCCATCATAGGGTTGAGTTGAGTTGAAAAGATGTATTACGTAGCAAGGTCAATATTTCAGCCATAAAAAACATGATGTGCAAGGTGAGCACTGAGCGGAAAAGATAGTTTATAAAGGGGATCAACAGAAAAGAAAGTGAAAGGAAAATATCCCCATTTTAGTCGCCTTATACGACAAGCATTGGGTTACTGAGGCTTTATTCTATCTAAGTGACACCAGGTCACTCCCCGGAAGCCCCACAGGGTAGCTAGAGAGAGAGTGAAAAAGAGATACAAAACCAAACTCAAGAAGAGATAGTGTAGTAGGCAAGAAATGGAAAAAGAGTAAGAGTGAAACCTGCTAAATATTATACACCACTGTAATGTCACATTATGTGGGGCGTCATTACCTGGCTCTCCAGTATCATGTACTGAAACAGTCAATATAGTAAACACTCTTACCTGTACCACCATGCCATATTGTATATCAGAACCCAGCATCTTCTTGCTTTCGCTCTCATTCTGTTTCTTCTCCAACTCCGCGGCATGCTGCAACACAAAATATAAAATCATCAAAATACTTCATAAAATGTTAATGCTTCGCAATCATACCCGAAACCTGAATAAATATTTTTACCCTTCACTGATCTTTCAGCCATAACATCCTACTTGCTTTCTCCGTCTAAGAGCAACACCAGGGGGTCAGGATATTGACTCACGACCACTGATTTACTCAGTTTAGCATTTGTAATGCCCTTGACTCATACACCATGTTTATGTGCCTGTTCCGACACCATGTTCAGCAGACTACTTTCAAGAAAGATAACTCTAAGTATTTCCTACTTTCGAAATTACTCGCCACTTTGAATAGAATATTTCTTACACTGCCGTTGGTGGAAACCCCGTGAGAGATCTTCCGTCTCTCAACTTTGTGAGGGATCGCAAATCGAAGTCTCTGATTGGCTGTTACCACAAGTAGATGTACGAATGTCAGTTTAGTGGGCTAACATGATGGAAGTCAAGAAATGTATGAAGACCTCTTTGGAAGATCTCATCACATGGCAGACTTGTTACAATCTAACTCAGATCTAAATGCGAAAAACACTCTCCACTCAAGATCAGAGGATGTTCCAGTTTGCATAATATACTGAAGAAAAAAAGTTAAGGATCACTAAAAAGCATATCAACTAACCTTTATTTTTTTTTTTAAATATTTTTGGCGGAACTAACTGTGTTTCATTTTTGTTGTAATTGCAATGACGGCACAAACACATAAATGAGATGTACGATAATGATTTATGTTGCCATGGTTGTCCTTTTTCAGAGTGGGACTACGTGACTGGTACATGCTCCCGCTTGCTTTCAGTGGATCTGTCTCGGTTTCCCGAGCCCGGGGTACATGACACCAGTGGCGCTTTTCAGCTGTCATCCCTCGGATGAGGTCCAGTCTGAGAGCCACCCCCACTAGCGCATCCGTGAGTGGATGAGACTCGGACTATGCGGTCTTAGTCCTCACCAATCGAGCCCATGGCAAGCTCACCCTTGGGTTGGGGTCGGTCGTGAAAAATCCCCCGAGGGTCCAGATCTGGTGAAATCTAGTAATAAAGCAGGCCAGGGCAGAACTACTATTTCAGGAATTCTACTGTAGCATGTCCTGTATGTGCTTAGGCATAGTCCTGCTGAAAGGTGTGCTCGTCTTGATGTTGCTGAAATGATGTGACAACGAGAAGAGCCAAGGCGCTGTCCCTGTAGGATTAGCACGTCCACAAACAGATATGGAAAGCTGTCCTGTGATGCCTGCCCACACCATAACACTTCCACCACCCCAGCAGTCGGTTTATACAACAGTCTTCTTCATAGTGTTTATCACAGCAATGCCATACAAGTATACGACCATCGGCGTTTCCCAACATGAAAACGTGACTCATGTGAAAACAGAACACAGAGTCAAAGTTGCAGTCTCCACTGCAATCCTGTGCCCTAGCGTTAAAATTGGTCCAACATGAGGTCATTGCGCATGTAGGCCAGCAGCGCTGATGATTCCACATCAATCACGAATGGTGGTAGCAGTCATGACAACCAAGAGTGTCCTGTCTCTGATGTGACAATATGGCAATCTTGACGTGCTATTACACCTTTTTCGGAATCTGTCAAAACCTGTCTGACATGTTAACAGGTATACACTATACTGTATACATATCAAGTTTCAGCTTCCTAACTGTTTTAGAAAGCTTCAAACTGACCAAGCTTGATTTTTTAATATGGCTCCCTGCCACGCCCATTTTTGGAGATATGGGGCTCAAATGCAATCCCAAATCTTGATGCTCTTATGTGCCTTACAAAACTAAGTACAATAATTGCTTACATCCACAAACACAGTATATATAAATTTCTATGTGAACTCACCTTTAGAAAAGAAAGTCTGATCACACTTTGGACAGGAGAAAGACTTAATATTCATATGACGACGAAGGTGAATCCGCAGCTGAGATTTCTGTCGGAATGCTTGACCACAGAGATCACAAAGATTTGCCTTTTGTCCAGTGTGTCTTGTCATGTGGGTTTTAAGTGTCCCACTTTGTGTAAAACATTTGTCACAATATGGACACCTAAAAAAACAAGGGCACATATTTAAGTACACACGTAAATATGTCTCATTGAAACCACAAGATAAGAAGTGAACAGCAACAAATGCACGGACTGACTAACTGACTGATGGCACCCCAGTATGTTTGATCTGGGACCAGAGTATTAAACAGGCCCCGCCAACTGGAGCTGATTAGGACACAAATGCAAGAGAATACCAACCAGCCATCACAGACTCTTGATCTGTTAAAAAATAACATCTAACTGTCTGGGGCTAGAAACTTCCAAAAAAACGTTACTCGCCCAAGGGCCATTTTCACTTGCCTGATTCCAAACTTGACTTGCCCTTCTTTCTAATTCAATTATTATCAGTTGGGAGAGCCTGTGGATGGATACTGTCATCTTAAGTTTCTTACTGGACCCTAGTTCAACAATGTTAAACGTCTTTGTAGACAACTTGGGCTACACCAAGGGTTTGCAAAGACGTTTAACGTTGTTGAACTAACTGAACCCAGCATACAGGTCATGAAACAATGTTTTTAATAACCTGTGAACATTGTAGGCTGAATAGGCTACGGGATGCAAATTTATCATCACTCTAAGATTTTGGTTGTGTTCTTCAAATGAAAAAGACATACTGCACTTTATATAATTGAGCATTTTAAAGTTGGATACATGTTTCGCAGCATTTTGTGTATCAATAGGCCTTAAACCGTTCTATCGAAGACAGGTCAGAAAATGTCATATAGGAACAGGAAGGGCTAGCGGGGCTTAAACAGGTCTCTTTCATGAAGAGTTCTACTAGTCGCAACAATGTCTTTGTGATATTTTCATACTTAAATGCATATTTATCATTCTCAATGTTGTTTTTGGAAAAGAAAGACCTTGATTTTGACCTTGTATCCAACTTTAAATAAGACACTATAAATGAAACATTAATCCGAATTTTTATAACTTAAGACTACCGACTTGAAAGGTTTTTCCCCTGTGTGCTGCCTCATGTGGATTTTGAGCGTTTTCTTCTCTGTGAAACATTTATGGCATTGCTCACACTCAAAAGGTTTCTCTCCAGTGTGAGTGCGCTCATGTCGGAGCATGTTGGCTTTTGTGGTGAACATCTTGGGACACTGGCTACAAACAAAGGGACGATCACCTGTGTGTTTGCGCATGTGAGCTGGAAGAGAAGGCAAGACATGGTTTACAATCTTTCAATAATATTAACGATGGAGCTACAGACACACCCTATGCAGTGAAGTGAAATGTCAGAAGTTTAGCTTATCCATGGATTGTGAATTATCACATTCACACTTACAGTTTTAATCTAGTCACGACTCAAAACCTGTGGTCAAAGTATGTAAACCTTGACCTTACTTTGCTGATTATAAAAACATGTCTAACAGCTAGGAGTACAAGTAGAGATTACTAAACGAGTGTCTGTTAGATAGATCGATCTCATATCAAACGAGCAAAAGCCTGGGAGCCAAGTGAGAAAATAAGATGTGAAATAAACCATGACACCAAGTGACACAATCAAAAGATGTTTGCTCACGTCTAACACACAAAGAATAGATCGACTACAGTCCAAAATATCATCAATATTTCAACTTACCTGCCAAGGAGGAAATATAAGCCAACATGTCACCACATATTTCACACTTGATGGGACCAAGCTCTGCTTTGGGTTGATCAGGATCACGTACACGTTTCCTTGAAGTTGAGTCTCCGGTTTCCCCGTCCTCTCCACCACGTGATTGTTTAGGTTTCCGTGGTCGGTTTGATCGCCTGGGTTTGTTCTTGTGGTCTTTCACAGGAGTCACTCCTCCTGAATCAGAATCTGTGGCTGTTGGTTTCAGTTCACTATCATTACCCATCTGAGGTTCTACAGCTGTAACACTAACCTCAACATCCAAATTATCAACACTGGTGTCAGATGTCTTTTCTTGTGATATGCTGTTCCCCCTCGTTTTCCTGGGACTCAAACCTGTTGTTCCCTCTCCAACATCCATTTCAGTATCACCTTCCATCTGCCTCACAACTTCCAGAGATTGTTGTTCAGAAGTCCTTTCCTTATCTTTTAATGGTAAAGCACTACAATTGCCTGGGTTTGTCGGTTTCTTGTTTGGTGATTTCTCGTTTGAACTGGTTTCTCGAAGAGAAATAACAGTACTTCCGTGACTAGACCTTGGATCCTCAATGGACACTAATGATGTTATCACTTCATCATTAACTATGTCCTGAACTAGTACATTAATGCATGGCTGCCCAGCAGACTCCGGGGGCTGTTTACTGTCATCTGGAGCACCAGTAGTCACCTGATCCTGAATGGCCAGCATCGCAGCAACAGCATCGGAAGTCTCACAGGACGATGAAACCGTGTTGTATAACAATTTCAAATCATGAGAAAATGGGTCTGAGGTAAAGACAGGAGTGCCATCAACAGACAATGTTGAAGAGACGGGATACTCAACAACTAATGTTTCAGTAATTTCTTCATCACTACCTTCAACTTTCTGTGCAACGCCTTCCTTTAGATGACCTCTTCTCCTCTTGGGTACAAGGTCCTTACCACCTAGAACACTTCTGCTCTTCCGTTTAATCTTTGTGGTAGCTACCTTGACAGCAGTTGACACTTTCTGCCAAAACTGCCACGCATCTTGCCTGATATCCTCCGGCATCTGATTAACTAGACTCACTGCTTCCTCAATCTTTAAAGAGAAAAACATTAGGATTTGTCTTTATCTAAAATACAAATTATTTTCAGGTTGTCTCTATCTGGCAAAATCAGTAACTTTACAAATTCTACCAAGAACATTGTCAGTCTGTCACTATTAGAGACTGCTTGCTTTGCTCTATCATTTATAATAATAAAGTACACAGATAAAATCTCGAAGGCAGTGACTGAGTAGACGAGAACTAAGGTTCAGTATTTAATAGCAAACAGCATCAGTATGCAGATGGAGTCCCAGTGATGTGGAATCAACAAGCAGCGCATTTCAACATCCAGTGATTTTGAATTTAATATGGCAACTTTTATCACAAGGGTGCCATCTACATGATCACAGTGTCAGGGTTCCAACTTCAGTCAGGAAAAAGATACCAGGTTAGGGTTGGAACCCAAACACCAAGTCTGGCACATTACTGTGATGTTTATATGGACTATTCAGCTGCGATACTCAGAAAGTAGGTACATGTAACATCTAGAATCTAACCAGACAGTCCAATTGTTCCAGGCACTTTGTTTTCTTGCAGCGATGTGCAAAATACCTTGCAGAAATGTTACCATGTCAGCATGACATAATGGCAGAATGTTTACAAAGTACATGCGTACAATAGGAAACCATGTCCGCTTTTGACATCGAGAATTTCAAATTTGCTGCTTTGAGAGATGTCATCGGGTCACAAACTTCATTTGCATAGTCCGAGATGCCTGTACTACGTCACTGACCCAGTTCACAATTCAAGATGGATGCCGCCGATGCACTTTTCGGCAATTTTTAAATTCAAAATCCCGAATAATGCGTAAGGGCGCAGACAGCACATATCTTTTACAGTAATTGAACCAGTTAATTTTCTCTATGGCAGGTACCCCTTACAAGTTACAGGGACAGAAATAAGCACTAGCCCGACAGCCCGAGGCTAGCAGTTTTCGTGACGGGCTAGACAAATGTTAATTCAGGTAGCCCGAGTGGCTAGTTGAAAAATTTGCCCCCTTTTAATAATAATGTACACGTCATTCATCGCTGTAATAGTTCACGGTTCACAATTAACTGATTGGGGAAGCAATCTTTCAGACATTCAGCTGGATGACCAGATAATAGTCATGTTGGAGAGACTTAGAGAGTTCTGTACTTCACGGAAGGAGCAAAACCATTTTAATTTAACATTCAGTGTAACAGTGTTGGATCTGCTGCTTATTGTGTTAATAAATATAGCAAAAACATTCAATTATCTACTATTTTTGTATTTTATATGTTAGAATAATGGTTAATTGAAAAATGTGTAGCAAACACATGTTTTATTGGCGAGTAATAATTTCTTGTATGAGAGCGAGGGCTATTTGTAAAAGGGGAGGGCTAGTTGAGTTCAAGACTGACCAGCCCTACTGGCTAGCTGAGCCTTTCTTCTTATTTCTGACCCTGCCTTAGCGACCTCTGGCTGCTATCACTGAATGCTAAGTTTCGTATAGGAGCTGATTCTGGCCCTAGAATGTGACTAGACCCTGTCACGAAAATATATTCTGGTCAATATCAGGGCCAGAAATTCGGGCTACTGATAAATTTGGGTGCGAAATCTCGGCCTGAATTGAAAGTCCGTCACCAGGAAATAATACTCCACCAGCGTTTATAAAGGGAGCTAATTATCTGTGCACATCAAACACAAGGGAAGCAACTCTTTACCATTTTGTGTGGCCCAGCAGAAGCTCAACAGTGCAAGTTCGAATCACGGAATATTGAGATTTTCTTTCTTTTCTTTATGGACATAAATTATAGCTTATTATCGAAGCAATCATGTTTGTTCACTTCAGGTTTATGCTGCCTTTATTATCTTAGGGTTAGGTGAATGGTAAGGTTTAGGGAATGTTACTAAATAATAAACATCAACATTTATCAAATGATCGACTAACTATAATTGTTTAAAATTATTTTTACAACCGTGGCTAGCATTAGGGCAAGTCTAATGCAGGCGGTGGTCCGAAAAATGTAAACGTTTTGTTTTTGGTCTTTGTTCCTGATGACCTTAAATACCACTAACTTTCACCAATGAACTGTATGGCCTCGATAGCTCAGTTGGTTTAGTGGACATTAAGCGCTTTAGAACTTGCCACGAGGTGTTCTACCCTGTCCTAGGACGATATTATTTTTTTCATTGTAGTCTCTTTTTTTTCGGTTTGGGCCCAACATTTTAAGACTATAAGTACAATAGCAAAGCCTTTTTATTATTATCATTATTATATTTTGGATCGTTTATTTCCGTAAACTATTGGCTGTTCCAAGATCTGGGTCAGCCCGCTTCTCTGAACTCAAGCACCGTTGGTGCATGATGTGAGCCCTCCAAGATTATTTACTACCGTTTAGAGAAGCGGGTTGACCCAGATCTTGGAACAGCCAATAGTTTGGCCGCGCATGCGCACAGTCAGTCACCAAACATCAGTCAGTCAGTCAGTCGCCCGAACAGCTCTCGGCAACGGGTTAGATTACCACGGGGGCGCGGAGAGCTTGCAAAACAATTACAGTGACGTCAGTGACCCCAAGTCTTACCGGAAGTGACTTCACCGGAAGTGACGTCACAGGGTCACAAAGCATGTGGAGAACGTGGTGACGGACTCTAAATTCGCTCCGAAATCTCTTGGGTACGAACCGCTAACCCCTAAAACCCTATTGATGTTGAGCTGGGGAAACGAAAGGAACTCTTACTCCTAATTCATATTATTTGAAAAGGGGCACCCATACTTCTGATTAAATTTCCAGTCAGTAACTATAATAAGAGGCTTATGTTCCCCACCGAGGAGTGTGTCGATAAACTGTTAAACAACTGAGCGGCTCTCGGCTAAGAAAACCTCTACTCTAAAATCTTTATCATGTCACAAAAACACAGGTAATTTTCACCTTTGTCTTAAACGTCAGTAATAAATGATCCGCCTGACTCGTGTCAGGTCCCATTGTTACTGAGCTTTTGAAACTTGAATCAAAAATTTATCGATACAGATGTCATTTCAAAAGTCGTCAACAATCCACCATTTTGAAGAATGTTCAAGGGAGATAACTCATGTACAAATGTTTTTGTATGTACCACAAATAATTAGAGCTCTGATTGTTGTTCTTGATTTTCAATGCAAGAAGACAAAAGATTAATCACGGCATTTGATAGTTTTTAGATAAACATGTCCATGGAATTTCAATGGGAAAGTTAATTCCTATATTTTGCCTAGACTTAATTTGTTATACAGTCAACAGATAAACTATATATCTCAACCGATACGAACGTATTTAGCTAGCAAGGCATTAGCCAGGTATACAACAGTACAGAGTGAACCCATGTTGTTCAAGTCATATCTTGCATAGGCATGTTAATTTACTGAATGTTTAAAAAAACCTTAACAGTCTATTAACTGGATCGATGTTGTGAGAAGAAAATATATCGATGATCTTCATGCCGCGAAGCTCAAAATAATATATGTACATTATCTTTTCAATTCCATGTATCTTTTACTCACAATTAAGCGCGTAAGTAGCCTCGTTTCGATGTGTCCTGGAGGTAAGGCGTGTGGTCTGGTGGACGCCTTTAGACCCCTATGCAGGGCGCCGAGGACGAGGAGACGAGACGACCGCAGACTCCGGGGTTTTAGGAGCCTGCAAAAGAGTGTTTTTCATATGAAACATCACTAATATTTAAGTATACATGTATCACGGCCTTTAGTTAGGAATTTCACTGTAGTAAACATACATGTAGGCCTACACCAAAACTGTATATCATTGTACTAAACATACATGTAGACCTACACCTAAACTGTAATGTCA
>JAUELE010252047.1:0-10805 GCA_031471655.1 Diodora aspera | reverse complement strand
AGATTCTTTGTTACAATAAGAGCGAATGGTACGTATTTTAGGTTTTTGACCGATTATCCAGATGCAACTTTGATTATATCCCTTTAATGTGACTGCACTTCAGTGATTCCATATGTGTGATACATTACACAATTAGACCTAGTCAAACCAGAGATACCAGAATCACCATACGCTCTCCTGCACTGAAACTGTTTGTTTTGTGACCAAGTATTGTCTTATAATGCAATCATGTATGCTGCCACCACCAATCTTCTATTACAGAACAAATATAACCAGATGTATCCACACACACACACACACCCCATATCTGTCATGTTCAGCAATAATTATGTTGCATCTGGAATAAAGTATTCCTCTCCATCACGTCGAGAATCGTCAGTGAAGAGCACTGGCTTCCCATGCATGCAGGGTCCATGTTACATGTTGGTTTGCCCACTGCAGCATGACCTTGGGTTTACAAGACCTCAATTGAGCTTCATGAAGACGTCGACGCACTATTTGGGTGGAAGAACGTACACCAGAAGCGTTCTGCAATTCATTTCGCACCTGTGTTGCGGTTTCCGTTGGATGACGTCTTGCCAGAAAGACCAAACATCTCCCATCAACAGCTGCAGTTGCCCTTGTCCGACATCATCCATGTTGTTGAGCTGTGCTGCCAGTGTTTTGGTAACAGTGCTACATACGGGACGCCACGCTCTGTGAAACACTTAAAGTTCTTGCACAGCACCTTCCTCCAGCATTCCTACCCCATTGCCATGTTTTCTTTACTCACACGCCGTCTTTGGGGTTGCCGTTGCACAACGTTTCATATTTATCCATAAAGAATCTTTTAGCAATGCAACTGTGGTTGCTTTCAACGCCAACTGGCAATCTTTCAGTGTGCACGTTGTTCACGTGCAAACCAATTTAATTGGCATAAGTGTAATCATTCTCTGCCAATTGGTAAAAATACCCAGTATCCCTGTCAAATGCTGAGTAGTATATTTTAGGCGTCACGAATTACAAGACTGCAACTATTTGTACATGATGATATTAAGCAGTTCACACATACCATACAGTCAAGACATTCCACAGCAGAACGCCAATCGACTCATACGTTTGAAATACACATTTCTCTCAACAGCATCTTATCAGATACAAATAGTATGGAGTGAGACATTGCATGATTCATCTCCGGCATGGAATGTCGAGTTACATTGATATTAACACAGTATTCAGTTAAATATGCCATTTCAACAACCAACATTGAGAAGAATAAATATGTTCATATCACAGCAGATACATTCAACACACATGTACAAGTGCATCTCTGGAAAGTGATCGATCCCCTTTTAAGACCCCTGGGTCGTCAACAGCGAAACGAATGCATTCCTAATTTTTCGATAGCATTTTGAATATTTATGAAAAACAGTCGGAACTTGCAAACATATGCATTTGGCTCATACAAGAAAAGAATACAGCAATCGATGGAACATTCCTTAGAATACCTTTGACCAATGGGACGTAATGAGACTGGCTATTTGAAAGTAGAATATATATCCGACTGCATCTGCCAGGACAAAACGAACAGGGCTTTATTTTTAAAAGGCACTCTTACATGTATGATTTACAGTTTATGTTATTTATTTCACACAGACAGTGCCAGGCTTATCTTGCGTTCGGGAGTACGTATCCATCTTATTAGAGTACAACAGTTCTGTTCTGATTCCGAAATGCTAGACAGTGAAACCTGCCTACAACGGGTAGACCTATCTAAATTGAACTACCACTTGCGCTGTGACCCCAAATATCACGCCCAGCTATACAGCTCCTGACAGAGAGATGGTAAACTATGTAGGGTTAACGTTGTACTTTGAATTCTGACTTTGCTTATCTACTCGCATTGTTTAAAGTGGAGCGCAGTGGTCTACAGGTAGAGCGTCCGCCTACAAATCGCAAGGTCCGGAGTTCGATTCCCGGTTGTGGCACTGCGTTGTTTCCTCAGATAAGAAATTTAATCCACATTGTCTCAGTCTACCCAGCTGTGAAAATGGGTACCTGGTCGGAAGGTGATGGTAGTTGTGAAAGTTAACCTTCTAACAGGCAGCTTGGGTTGTATACTCCCTGGGGAGTTAAGATATCATTCCTTCATTCATCTACGTTCGGTATACAGGTTTATAATGCATGAGGTGGATTAACCACGGAGGGTGCAACAGAACGTCTAGTCATGGTTCTCATGAATTCTACGTGCGTGCATCTTTCCAGCCTCTCAAACTCATGTGAACACTTCAACTTTAATACTTGTCAGACAGTAGATGGTCCACAGCATACCCCACATTGGCCTGGAATTCAAGATAAACAAGCTGAAGAGTCCGTGGTTCTTATATGACATTTTAATTTAATATATTTAATGTGTACTCGTAGCCTGTCAGGAGTCGTATTCCGGCGCATTGTTTAGGTTTGATACCTTGTCTGGAAACATCTGTATTCCGGCGCTTGTTTAGGTGTTACACCTTATCTAGGAACATTTGTACACATAGCTTTTCAGGAGTTGTATTCCGACGCTTTATTTAGATATTATTCCTTGTCTGGAAACTTTGGTACCTGTAGCCTTTAGTCAGGAGTTGTATTCCGGCGCATTGTTTAGGTGTTGTGCCTTATTTGGGAACATTTGTACCTGTAGCCTGTTAGGAGTTGTATTCCGGCGCGTTGTTTAAGTATTATACCTTGTCTGGAAACATGTGTACCTCTAGTCTGTCCGAAGTTGTATAAGGGCTTTGTTTAGGTGTGATACCTTATCTGGAAACATTTGTACCAGTAGCCTGTCAAGAGCTTTATTCCGGCGCTTTGTTTAGGTGTTATATCTTATCTGGAAGGTAGCCTATCAATAGCTGTATTTCAGCGCTTTCCTTATGTGTTAAACCTTGTCTGGAAACATTTGTACCTGTAGCCTGTCATGACTTGTATTCCGAAGCTTTGTTTAGGTGTTACATCTTGTCTGGAAGTTAGCCTATCAATAGCTGTATTTCGGCGCTTTCCTTAGGTGTTATACCTTGTCTTGAAACATTTGTGCCGGTAGCCTGTCAGGAGTTGTATATGTGCGCTTTGATTTGTTACGGTATTTTTCCTTGTCCGGAAACATTTATACGTGTAGCCTGTAAGGAGTTGTATTCCGGCGCTCTGTGTAGGTATTATATCTTGTCTGGACATATTTGTGTTTTATTCCGGCGTTTTGTTTGGGTATTTTAACTCAAACTGTTTGGACACATATTTTACACAAATGCTGTATACCAGCGCTCTGTAAACTGTTTTGTCTTGCATGTACTTATTTAGTTCTATAAGCCTCAGTGCCCTACATAAGAAATAAACTTGACTTGAATTGACTAATTCAATATAACACATTTAGAAATACGCTCATTGGACCTTGCAGAAAACGTTTATCGAATTGGCTCATTCGGAAGTACAAACACGAAAGTTTGATAGTGCGTGTTGTTATGCAAAAACCAGAAATATCACAACCTTTTTGTCACTAATCCTGCAAAAAATAAAATCAGAACTACATTTTCTTCGTATGATAATAAAATTGGTTTGCGAACATGCCAAGAAAGTTCGAAAGCTTTGGCGGTTTCAGAGACCATTGAACTAAAGAAAGCAATGATGCATTACAAACTGCCGTGTTGCAATTTGATAATCTTCACATGAAGTGTCTAACGTACAAGAGGGTTGACTTCTTGTGTCTTGGAACTTTTCAAACCTGCACAATCACTTTGGAAACATGGATCATCTCACAAATGTAGGTTTTGAAAAGATGATTTGTCAAGCGTTATGAGAGGCGTTTAGTAAAGGTTATAATATTTTTAAAAGGTCTCTTGGTATCACTTCAAACCTAGCTGGGCGTACTTGTAAGTGTGATAGACGTTCACGAATATATAGACGTACTATGATGTGGTCTTCCAGATTGAGAAAACATGAACAAGGTAGAAGAAAAATCCCAAAAGAATGCTGGAACATTACATTATGCAAACCAATAAAAGCAGATCGGAATATAACCATGCAGTAATATGCAACTAACTCAATCTACGAACTCCACAAATCGCCTTCTGTGGAAAAATGTTACTATTTCATTCTGTTAGTTATAGTTGTTGGCACTAAGATTTAACCCATGTTTCCTGTGAAATAACCTCACGGAAAGTTACCACCATATCCTAAGGGATTCAACATGTCATTATTTGTGACCTAGGTGTTTGTGCACAAGCATCCTCGAAACAGATTTAAGAAACAGTACTACAACATGCGCATAGGTTTTCATTACCAAGACAACATCTTGAAAAACCACTTACAGTCTGTCTGTGATTCCGAAACGAATCGACAATCCTTTGATCAACTACATGTAGGAGAATGGAACGCATGGAAAACTAATAATACCGTCAATGAAAACATGCCACTCCTTTCAGGACTTCAAAGACATTTCGTGGATTCATTAACAGGATTCCTTCAAGGTTGGACTCTCGCGCTCCAGATATACACATGCACTGAGAAGAGTAAGCAAGGAAAGTTTACGTATGTTTCGAGTATTACAGGACACAAGCCAATGGTCAAGTTTTCAGATCGCCTACAATTCGTGAAAGTACACGAGACAGGAAGAAAGTACATCAACCTACACTGAACTCAATATCCTGTCCTTGATTGGATCGCAATAGACTGCCAAGATGTCTGACTTTTAAGAGTTCATTTCAATTAATTAGTCTTGTCACGATACCCGTACTGTGTACAAATAATGTAGACAAAGCTATTTAGTCACTGCAAAGCAACACACTTGTTCAAGTGTTGTCATCTGATGACATGTTCCTCACAAATTGTACAAATAGTATCTCGGGCGATTTGGGCTCTCTGACATATCTCATATTCAACTACATTGTACTTCCAACAATGACATAACTATTTACTATGTTTTCAAGTACATAACAACATCTGACTCGTGAAATAGGGTAAACTCGTCCAGTGTTTCCTGCTGAGTCGCCAGCAGTTTGACGTGGCGATGTCAAGAAGAATCACAGTTTATATCCGGCTTCTTTAGCTCCAAGATTTTCTATTATTTCATGATTCATTGTGGTTTTGCTTGTACCTTAGCACTTGAGGTAAATTGAAAGTAATTTCCTGTGATCTTCTCCTTGAGGAGGAAAAATGTGAAAGGAAGCAACATGTCAAAAAGCACAACGTACGAATTTAAAAATGAACTATTTTTATTTAACCTTTACAAACAAAATATAGTGACCATATGAACTGAAAGGGTGCATACAAAACGGGAACGTGTAATGTTTTTTTTTCATTTTCGAGTATTATTTTTGCGGTTTTGGTGTTTTGATATCTGGGTAATAATATTATATTCCATGGGATTCAAGAGATTATTAGATATTTTAAGGAATATTCCAAATGCAAATTATGCTGATGGTCAAATAATCCAAAATTAAACATGCTTGTGCAAGAATGAAATGGGACATGCGCCCTTCTTGCATGCACCCCTTTAATTGGAAGGAGCATGTATATGTTGCATCCAACATTGGTTCAAATTGTGACTTCTTTTAAAATTACTAAACGCTTGTTCCAGTTGTTGTACCATAAGCCATACTTTATGCATTGTTTGAACCTATGACAATGTTACGGGTCAGCATTGAACTGCGGGCAAACCTCTGCACAAATATTACTGAAAAATATGAGGTTCCTTTAAGCCACATGCTTTGCTCTAGTATATACAGACCAGATACATTTGTTGTTTTAATTCAGTGTAACAAAGTTGTAGGAGCGCGGCCAAACATTATTTGTTCTCTGCGAATCAGGTGTTATTGAAATGAAAACACCTGTTTTATTCCACGTGTAAATTTATGAGGTTTTTGAGTACAAATATCGTTGGTTTATTACTCTCCCTCGGATTTTAACGTTACAGTATCACTTGGACTGTGAGATAGAATTCTAACCGCACACAACTCCTATAGTTATCTGGTCCTGCTTGGCGCTCTACGTGAGAAACAGAAAACACATTAAAATGAGTGATGCATCAATCCTGCTGTAAATTGTTCAGAAACGTTCTTACTTGCATCCTTCACTAAATATGTTAGAAACAGATTGTACACTTAAATTTACATTATTGCAATTCAGGAAAACATGACGCCAGCACAGTTGCAAAATGTTGTATATTTAAATTTATAATAATATTATCTAAACTAATCCAATATACGTCTCACATAATCTGCTCAAAACAATTTAGGCAACACTTGCAATTTTCAATTTACTTCAAACCCGGAAAACATGACAAAGATGACTGTATGGTTTTCCGTATTTAATAAGTATTGACAAAGAAAAACTCATTCCATGGGCTTCTACAACTATAGTCAGAGGTCTTAACAATCCGAATTACGTCAAAGGTGTCACAAGTGATCCTGGGGTGGTGGATGATTCTGAATCATACGTCTGCCAAGGATGTCTCATAAATGTTCAATGGGGGCAATATCAGGGGAATACGCTGGTCATTCCATACGTGTGATATTGTTCTGCCAGCCAGAACACGTGCCCGATGTGTTCTTGCATTGTCATCCTGGAAAACTGCCTCATGTCCAATGCATTGAAGACAAGGAAGTATATGGGGTCTGACAATCTCGTCCCAGTATCGCACTGCGTTCAGATTACCACGAATTACATAAAGATCAGTCCTGTAGTGAAATGAGAAATCCCCCCTCCCTCACACACACACCAACCACCACAGAACGTTGACGTCTGCGAAACATTCACCAGCTCTTCTGTTAACTAGAATACGACCATCATTATGCTGTAAACCGAAGCGGGACTCGTCTGAAAAGAGCACAGCTGACCAGTGTTGCTTTGTCCATTGACGATGATGTCTAGCCCAAGCGCCTCTGGTTGCTCTGTGACGTGAAAGCAGACGCGGGTTACTTGACCTCAGCCGGTTCCTCACGGTTTGATCGCTGATGTTTGTTCCAGTGGTGTCCGTCAGTTGGAAACGTTGACGAAGTCTGCAAATGACAGATAGACTGACGTTGAGTCTGCGACCAGCTTCCCGAACTGAAACATCTTATTTAGCCAGTCAATTGCCCTTGCTCTCTCCTCAATGGTCAAATGTCTTCTTCGAGGCATGTTAATGAAGTGATGAAAAAGTGAACAACGCCACGGCTTTGTAAAGCTTACATTTGCATGTGTTATGTGTGAAACATGTATATACATGTACATGTAGCACTGGATTAACCATTAAGCACAATAGGCATGTCCTTAGGGTGCAGAGGGAAGGAGGCACCACACCTTAAAGCCATAGTTCCATTCACCCCATCAATGCATGTTGCACTCAAATTTCGTCGATACTTTATAACTGAAGAAGGGTTATGCATTTTTTAACTTTCAGTTCACTTAAGCACTTGCCAGCTGAGCGATGGAGAGGAGAGGTAGACTATTGTTTGGACGTGCTTCGGACATCAGAAGTTCTTAATCCATCCTTGGATACAAATCGCGACAAATTCAGCCTCAGATAATGTGTAGGATTGCATATTGTCTGCTCAGCTGTAATTGATGTAACTGTATTCACAGAGCTTCCCAAACTAATCTGGCACCGCTATAAAATACACAAAAAGAGATCGTATCAACAACATTTAGAAGTACTGAGAAGAACTCCATGGCCAACAGCAATGCAATTACCGGAATTATGTTTCTTCCGCAGAGTTCACAGAGTTGCTAATGAAGCATCTGACGGTTTCTGTGAACTGCCACAAGCTTTCTGCACTTCGGCATTGTCTCAAAATACCTGAATAATTTGAAATACATATTCTCGTTCCATAAGCATATGTCCGAAGATGCAACTTGAATAACTGTCTTGAGAAGTTAATTATGTTTAAAATAGTGTAACAGAGAGAGCAGTCGAATCTTGTTTCAGTGTACCCTTGTTAATCTGGTCAGTGCTAGAACCTGAGGTTTGTAACTCATCTCGTGCATATGACTTGCTGTGCCGTGTTACAAATACTGAGATGTCAGTTGTGATTATGGAATACACGCTCCACTAACACTGGGTGGAAGTCCACAAAAGCAAAGGGTGTATATTCTACACTTTTTTGTTCGCGATCAGCTTTCTGCTAATTGTGGACCACGTGTCATGACGTCTAGACCTCCGAGACAACATATCGACTAATCATGTATGTGCACCCATTGTTCTTTCTATTGCTGAAGGGTAGTTCGTGAGTCTGCATTCCGTTATCCAAGTACGGTAATGAAGTGAATAATATACCCTGCCAACAGCGACACAGCTTGTCTGGCACATCTATATCCCACCACGTGTATGAGGTCACATTGTATGACCGCTGTCTGAGAGTCAAACCCAATTGCACAAGTCCAAACATTATCTCAAGTATTGTTCCAGAAGGATTCGAGGTTGTCGGTGTTACTCCGAGTACGTCTTTAGAACGGCTTATTGTTCGGGAGTTCGATTTATGAGCTATCAACAACATGAGGTTCTTAAGATTAGATGTTTCTCATTTTTCATGCTTTAAATCGGATCAGCTTAAACACAGGGAATCAATTTGAGTGATTATTGTGAAAAACGTTGATGATCTTGAATTTACAGTCTTCAACTGTGCATGCCTGCCCAATAAACCGCCAATCAAATCACTCCTTATTCGTTTTTCTATGTAAAGACTTCGTTCCAGGTTGCCTGACACAGAATGCAGACAGCATTGTTCCGCATAAACGCTAAGGTCACCAAAATGACCAATTACAAAAATTCTACATACAGATTATTAACTAATTATTGTGTGCCCTATAAAGCAAATACGATCACTCCTGAAACGTTTGCTTTTTTATATGAAAACAATTCGTTCCAGACTTTCTAACTCAGATTAGCTATAGCACTGGTCACCATAAACGCTGAGTAAGGTCATCAATATGATCAATGTAATAAGCTCTACATACAGATATGACATTAACTAATAACGAGAAGTCATTGTCGTCAATATCCCCCGCTATGCATACATTGTTCTTCTCTTTTTTTTAACATTTTAGAGTGACCATAAGATAAAGGGATTTTATGTCGAAAATTAATTTTATTTTTATTTCTAGCAGTACTTTAGTAAACTATTTTGTCTGTACATAAAAATCTGTCGGCCTGATTGTCTTGCTACGAAAATGACATGTGAACAAATATCTACACTTTGCAATCAAAATGATGAATTTGGCATCAATAATACGTTTAGCACTTCTTGCATCCACTCAACATCTAGAACGCCCATAAAATAGTGCAATTTATCCACACCAGAACGTCTGTCAAAGCCACTATGACGGCCAAAGTATTTGGTTTTAAACAGACGAAAGTTATTTTGCAATTGAAGCAGTGGTTTGACTAAACGATATTGAAGACTTGCGCATGAATCTGTATCATTTTTTTTCAAATGTGTCCCAATTTAGGACAAACAATGTACTTGTGCCAGATTCGTTGTTACATCATCTATCAAACATTATTTATGACGGCCAAACTATTTGTTTTTTAACCGACGAAAGTTGTCCTAATTGGAGCAGCGGTTTAACTGAATGATATGATATGTCATGTACAATTGATGTCGCGCAGTTTTGTTGGCATCCTGCCTTGAATCAAAACTGATGTTCTACAGCTGAATGTATCAGCAACTTTATTCAAATGAAAATAAGCGTTATTCATTTCAATTTTATTTACGTCAAATATTTTCTCAATTCAAGTGCACGATTTTCCTACACGCAATGCATGTCAGGAACCACTCTCTGCAAAGCACTTTAAACAACTGTCAGACAAATAAACATACTTTCTTCACTTGCAGTTGTGTTTGTTTTAACCTTATTTCCAATCTACATTTACTAATTTAAAACATCTCACCAGGATCATTTCTTTCTTAACAAATATAGCGCTCTGAGATTAAATACCCAAAATGGTTTTAATAAACCAATATACGGTATATAAAAGAGTAAACAACAGTCTTTTGATACGTTGTGTTTATCAGCGTCTGCGAGATAATACTTAACACAGCAGAGTTGATAAACATTGACTTTATGAACACAGTTACGTTGAATTCATGTGAATTGGTTTAACATTATAATCAATTACAAGCCTTCATGTATCTTTCTCTTAGCGAGCAAGAACATGACGAAACGGAACATACCTGGATGCCTGATCATTGAAAATCAAATGTAATTTACGTTTTGTAATTTACGTTATGCTAGAGGTCAAGCAAATCCTTGCACTGGCGTATGTGGATCTCAAACGCCAACATAAACCACGTGCTGCGATAGTTTGACATGGAACCATGATAGCCAGTGTTGTCTTCATGCAATGGAAGTCTTTGGGAGTTAATTAAGGCGATTTTGATGGTGTCACTGAATCAATATGATAAAACATCTTCTGTGTTCCAAGGTGCTGTATTTACTTGTAGAATTTGGCGGTCATGATCGAAACAAGTTTAATATATAAAACAATTGACCATTTTCTATTAAATGAACTGTTTGTCAAAGTAAAATGTTTTCGCAACGTAAATTACATTTTCCGTCATTAAATTTCATTTTGAATCTTCACAAAAGCTCTGACTGAAACTATGTATTTAGTTCAGTATTGATAAGATATTGCTTTATGTCACTTTCACTTCATATATACTGGTGTTGAAATAACTTGAATTTTCAAGTTTCAGTTTAAACCAACAAAAGAGGTTTTTTGGTATGTTAAAGTTAATTACATATGTTTCCGAGTGGTATGTCTGGTTATTGCACACTTTTGATGGTTTGATTGACAGCCGTGAAGGTAACGAGTGCGA
>JAUELE010252036.1:0-10805 GCA_031471655.1 Diodora aspera | reverse complement strand
CACATCACATTGCGCTATGGCTGAAATATTGCCCCCTACAATGTAAAAATCTATTTCACTCATTCCTCCACATCTACTAGGTGCTCTCGGCATTGATTTATAAAATGCACTCCAACAAGTACTTGTAGATCTCAAACTTTGTTGACTGGGCACAGATAGGTGATTGGGGGTCATGGGTTTACTTCCATCCTCGGCTAAAGGTGGTCGTAATAACGTTAGATGACATTGTGACATAACTAAAAGATTCCGATTACCAAAGTTTTGAAATGGCTTGTATGTTCAGTGTTCACCCTTTTCTGCCTCCGTTTTGAGAAACCATTGTTGTGAAAAAAGTTTGTTTAAATTCATCTTGTTAATTCTTTTTAAAATGTGTGACAGAAATTTTCTAAACTGAATTAGTTTCTTCATTGAAACATTTTAATAAAAAACCTTGTATTTCTCCTTTTTAGATATTCTCCAATGGAATCGGGCTTGTTACCAAACACAATCCTCCCTACAGCAGCATCAGCAGCTACAGGTGCCACTACTGGTGCTCTCAATGGCACAGGATGGTGTATTTTTGTGTATAACTTAGCTCCGGATACAGAGGACAGTGTACTGTGGCAGTTGTTTGGACCTTTTGGAGCTGTGCAGAGCGTCAAGGTTATTAAGGATTTTCAGACCCAGAAATGCAAAGGATTTGGATTTGTCACCATGACCAATTACGATGAATCTATGATGGCAATACAGAGTCTGAATGGTTTCAGTCTTGGAAATCGTGTTCTCCAGGTCTCCTTCAAAACCAACAAAATGAAGGCATAAGACTCGAGTGTCGAATCATCTAGTCACCCCCATTCATGGTACTACACCAAGGTGTGGACAGTTCATTCACGTCATGGACTGACATGACATGACATGACGGAACTCTTGATATGTTAATGACTGCCTATGAAAGGTAAACTTCAGAAATCCATGTCGATAATTTGCATATATGGAGTCAGATTTTATCATTGTCTGTCGATCATGGGAGAATCTCCTTTTAAGAAAACCACTTGTGTTCATTATAGCCTTTGTGCATAATTTATTTGACCCTTTTTTGGTGTATATTGAGTTGTCTCTATTTAATATTTGTGTTTGTATTCAACTAGCTTTTGTGTCTTTAGAAGACTGGAAGACCCAGGTCTGAGAATCATATCGCATAATTTATTATCGGTTTTGAGAATTGTGCTTACAGTGCACGTAGCAAGCTCAAGTTTGAATTGTTTCAGTATTGTTATACATGTTCCCTCAATCCTTTTATTTATTGCATTATTTATATTGGATCCACGGTTCTTTTGTGGGTTATATTAAATTTTGGTTTATTTCATTTTGTTGTGTCTGTTTTGTCTTGCATGAGCCTACTCAAGAGTATAGGCCCATTCATTTTTGGTTTTGTTGTGAAGTGTGTTTTACTAATCCCAATGTCAGTTTACTCTCTTTTCTGTCTCGCTGACAGCAAAGGGGGGTAACCAGGCAGAAACCAAGATATTAATCACTCACTAGTTTCTTTGCACCTTTTAAGCCAATCATTCATAACTTTTGTTTGATACTTTTGTTGGAATGGGAATGAGCAAGTTCATTCCTTTTGTTTGAGTTGGAGGCTGAACTTTTATTTCTTCTGTTTTCTCTTTGGTTTCTTCATGCATGCATTACGAAACTACTGATGCATGTATGAACTACTTGGATACTTCTGTTCAAGGTGAAATTTTTTGTCGGAGATATCCCATCTTTGCTGCATTGTTCACTGTGCATACTTTTCATAGGCATTTCAATATGATCATACATGTTGCTACATCAAGTTTCGGATCTTCCACATTCAAAACTGTTGATTCAACCTTTTTTTCAAGATTAACCGAAGAGGTCACAATTTCATGTACATATATATGATGTATACTTGATGCAATAGTCATGGCATCTTCATCAGTTTATTGCAACAAAGCGTATTCTTCTTTTTTTTTGGACTTTGACCAATTTTGTCAGTCATTATTTGACTGAAATTCTTGACACATTGCTGAATGTGTTTGAAACATTCCGGAGACTCAGAGAATGATAAACTTATACCCACATAAACATGCTTTTGTGTGATCATGCAGGAAACGTTACTTGTGTATATATTGAACAGGCATCATGCTAAATGTATAAATTGAGAAGGGAACAATCTGTATAAAGAAACTGTGCACAAATGTGATGATTGACTCTAATTCCAAGTTTATAAAAGTTTTTATACCTTTAAGAGAAAGCATTGAATATATGTTTGGATCTTTTATTGCTCTTTTTTGAAGGAGCAAACGTTTTGGCAGTCTTGTTGGAAACTGTTTATGACGTATAATTGTTCTATTTTATGGACAAACAGCAAATATTCTTTTACATAGACTTCCAAACCGATGTCTCCTTGTAGGCCATCAGGCCCAGTTATATATGCAATCCCTTTTACCCATTTTAATTGTTGGGAGACTATCGAAAATACTAGTGGTCAGTGAAATTTGTTACATGTGTTTTTTATTGATAACTTTGTGTAGCCAGGTGATCTGGCAAAACCTCTAGTCTTGTTGCTGATCTAGATCAATGACTCTACTCCCGTTTACAGTTAAATCATGTGCCAACTATCCAACAGTGCTATATACGGTAGATTTTCTGTTCCATGTCCTCAATCTCGGCTGTTCAAATGCACATATTACAAACTTGTTTACCGGTAGTCCAACATCAGACAAAAGTTATGCATGATTGTTTAAATCAGGATGTGTTATTATTTCTCAATTTGAATTTTGATTGGCCTTCGGGATTCCCAGGTGTAAGTTGGACAAGAACCTGCATCTTGTCTATGAGGGTAGTTTTTTCCTGACAGATTTATTCAATTTATAGTTTCATCTTATAAATTTTATTGTATTCTTCAGAGTTTTCAATTTTCAAAGTTATTCTTGTTCAGTGTTTCTTTTTTTCTTGTTTGAGAATTTATTCTCTTGATTCATTCCATGAATAATGACATTGGGCTCGACTTTGTTAGGGTATCGTTTCCCAGAGGGTAATGTGAGTTTGCTGATGTTTTTTCCCTACAAAGTCCCTCCCAGTGGAATTTAGAGTTTCAATTTCACCGTCTGTGTGCTTTAAGCTTTGCGTTTGTATCACTTGTAGTAGACTTGTCTTGTCCTCCCAAGTTGCAAAAATAATCAGTAGCCACGAAATCAAAATGTGCTCTATCTCTACTTTCTACTTTCCAGCAGTATATATTGTTGTATCCAAAGAGAAAATGCCCCCTGCTGTTGTCATTATTCGTAGTTTCAGTTGTATTGCAATATTTGTACTTTTACATGTGAAACTATTTACACAAATAAAAACTTGCAAGAAGCTTAATTCTCATTTCTTACATTTTGACAAGTTAACCAAAAATCTACCCCAGTTGTTTCTCAAGTGGCTGAAGTCTGTTAAATTAGTGTTTCTTTGTTTTTGTGTAAGTACACCTCGCTCTTGTGTTGGTCTTCATTTAGTGCTGTGTTTGAAGACTGTCAAGTTTCAACATTTGTGTTGTCAGCCAGTGCCCTACAATAAAGCAATCAAATTTCTTTGGCATCTTGTCAGTTTTGACAGTCATTGGTGTATACCAGTGTATTGTTCCATTCTTTCCAGACCAGAGGATAATCTATATATGATTTTTTTTTTTAAACAATACCCATAAATTAGGTTATAAGAGGACTTTTGAAACTGCTACGAGAATAAACAGTTGTGAATAACCCCTCTTGATCTTTGGATATCACTGCTTGGATGTGTGACCAAACTACTAATCTGCTAATCCTAAGTAGAAATAGAGGGTGTGTCAGGTTTGTGATTTGGTCAATGCCAAGTGTTCATAGCATTAACCATACTGTTACACTGGAAGTGAATCCAATATGACACATGGCCAGTTTATTTACATGACCGAACATGCTGAAACGCTCTGCTTCCAGTTTCCAGGTTTGGAATAGTGATATGTCCAGCCCTTATATCTGCCTGCAAAGCTTCATTCCCTGTGAAATCACCACCTGCATCACTGAGATATTAGTACATTCATGGCATGTTCTGACTAAACAGTACATTTGCCTTGACATTTGGTCTTCAGGTTATTTCGATTTGATCCGATTTCAGACAGACTTTCAAAATCAAGAAGGTATGATAGTGTTGATTAAATGTCATTAGATATGTCATACCAATAGGAATTATTCATCAATCACCATGATTTTAAAGTCTTAAGGTTTTAGCTGCATGTTGTTTGGGTCACCCGGCAGAGAAGTGAACTATTTGATTCATATTACAAAGTCTGAACAACCAGTCCTATGTATATATGTTATGGTTTTCTAAGTGCCTCACACAAATAAGAATTTGAAATCTCTAACTGCATCGACTCCAATGTTCAAGGTCATGGTTGTTAATAGTTGAACCACACGGAATGTCTAGAATGGATGATCGAAAAAGACCTTTTTATAAAGTTAATTTCTTGAATGTACTTGATTGAATAGCCTGCAGAGTTTGTAAGAAGTTTGCTGGGTCCCTGAAAGAACAACTCTTTTGGCGGGGTGCACAGACCCCTTCATTAACGAGTTGGAAATATTTAGTTTCCTACACCTAATGCTCTGGCACCGAGGTTTAAGTTTTCTAGAGTGAGTCTAATTGCCATACTTAAGTTGACTGGATTCCATAGCTAATCAAGCTCGCATCAGGCCGGTAATGGAGAATGAAGATTCAGAATGTTCCTCCCCATCCTTAAATGTTCCTTTCTGTGTTTCTTTGAGAATATACAACCAAGTTCACTGCAGTGTTTCTGTCGGTTGCATGATGAGTTTTGCCATGCACTTGTTCGAAAGGTTTTCAGTGTTCTCTGGACATTTACACGAAGCGAATAGTATTTTGTTTAAATTTGACGATGTCAAATATTTTCCTCCTCGTCAGCATTAGCTGTATCAGTATCGGGTTTAGTTATGATTCGACAGGTGGAACTCCTGCTAAAGCATACCCCGCCACACCCACGTGTATCAGCTGTACAATCACTTCGCATTAAACCACTGCACAACTGTCGTCATTGTCGTACATGACTAATAGGTATTTTAGACTGGCTAAATGGAAACGCACTAACCTGATTTGTCTAATATCAACATGTCGGTAAAATTCCATGAATTATTTAGCTAAGGAATTTTCATGAAAAAAATTGTCGAATATACTCCATTAAAGATTTAGTTCTTTTAAGTGGCAAGATTTAGCTTTATCGTTACCTGTGGGGATTGGACCAAATGGTTTGACACTAGTATCATATTTATTCTTAGCCCACCTAGTTACAACTGCAAGAACGTTGAACAGCTGAAAATGTACACTATCACTAACTCTTATAATACAATTATCTGTAGTTCGACTGGCAGACTCTGGATCATAACGGAAATTCTCCATCAGCCTAAGCTACACGTGTTGATGAACACGTGTTAAATTATTCAATTAAAAAAAAGCGTAGAAAATCGTAGTAGTGGCAGGATGGTATCGACTGTGTGCAGGCTGTATGTTTGCTGATCAAGATGTTGCCATCATGACTCATCTCCGAGCCATGTGATTATCACTAGATAGCATGGGCAGTACACATGGAGGATGTTATTTAGCTCAGAGGGAAATACTGCACTTTACTGGCACCGAGTTGACATACCTGTGTATACCACATAACGATACAAGTACTGAAGCAGTACCATCCATTATCTCTCTGCCCGACCGACATCCCCACTATTTAGGTGTATGTCTCCAGATTGTCCCGTTTTTGGTGGCGTCCAAATCGACCTTCCCCAAAAACGTACACAACTTGTTTGTTTAATGATTAAGCGTTTGGAGGGGTCTTCACTGGTCTGGTTCTTTCCAAAATTTGGTCTGAAATTATCTAAAATTAGTATAGATATAGGTTGAAATTATTTATTTTATGATGAAATTAAATATCCATTTATCAATAAATCCTTTTAACACGCGAGCTTCTGAGCGAAAGCGTGGCTTCTCCTCTTTGATAAGTGATGTTTGATTGGTAAGGGCTTTATGCTGGCCGCCATGTGGCTAGAGCGCTGTGCACCTGGTGCTCGTATCAGCTGGTTATCGCGCTCAGTCACGTCGGCCAGAACAGTTACACATCACCAGTACTGTTCAATTGATGAATTAATCCCATCGGATTCAGAACATTTCCACTACATTGAAACCGTCAGTACAGGGCTCTTTCAGCATACATTCTCTTTCAACATGGTTTAGCTCGACATGGATTTCTACTACTGGTCTCTTGTGCGTAGTGAGTGCGCCAAGTCTCTTCCAGTAGCTACTGGGATCTTGAAATTAGTATGGGAGGTTTAAGGGTATCCTTAAATATTTGTAGGGAGAACTGCATTTTTTGTCTATTCAGCGAGCTGTTTAAGGTTATTTAGACTAACATAATAACCAAAAACACGTGCAATGGTTTATTTGGAAATTCCTCGCGTGTCATCCGAAATATTTTCCACAGGTAAATCTCTAAGTAATAACATTAAGGTGCCGGATTGCAACAAGAACTAGCGCAGGCAGTAAGTGCACAGTGCTCTAGCACTTCTGACACCATTACAATCGTCTTGGCAAGGGAATACCACACACGGTTCTCATTGATTGTCGATCTCACGTATGGAGCTGTCAGTTACACATGGCATTAATTGAACATGGATCAAAGCCGGTGTATGCTGTGTGTATATACAAAACATTCCCAATTACCCTGCAACCCAAACTCATTTCTAGCAAGAAGCACTATCCCTGAAGACATTTTGGCTAGCCGTCAGTTGTTGATAAGATCACTTTAGGCTTACAAGTAGTCCTGAATAATTTGTTTGTACACGAGAAAAAATATTTTACTCGCGAGGAACAACCAACGCATGAGTGCTAACGCTTACTTACGTTTGCGCATTAAACAGCAAGAAAACAGTTTTGGCCCAAATGTTACCAGTAATTACGTGCAAGACCGATACATTTACTCCATGTATTATATACATGTTATCTAATGGACGCACATCTTGAGTTCAATTGTGCAAGCGTCAGTTTCAACCAATTTAAATCATAAATTAATATTTATGTAAATACTGTTATGTGAACTGTAGCATTGTGAATTATCAATATACGTTACCAAATTGAATTTGGCTTTTGTCTAAAATACAGACAATGCATCGTATAACTTTCCGTCAACATCTGTGCCAGGGAGGCTGTAACGGTTGTATGACATAGTTTAGCAGACTTGGAAGCATTTTTAAATGATATATCAGACGTGTGGATGCCTGCCCCCTCATCTTCCAGTTATTTAAGACATTGTTCCAACCAAAATAGTGCTACCACTACCTTATTAATGACGTCCCACCATAGAACCAATTAATGGTACCCACTGTCATGGTATACCAGGCGTGGGCGAAGAGCGGGTAATGTTAATTTATACATCCAGTTTTATGTCCGAATTAATGATTAAGCATTGCTCTAACCATAGATCGTCCCGGGAGATTGTGTTGTGGACGGCATCGCCCCTCCGACATTGGTTACTAAACCCCAGGGAAATAAAGATCATAATGCCAAACTGATAAGGGAAATTGGATGATGGTGCTTTCTCTAGGCGGGCTCCTGTGTCGGGCTGGAAACTGCTGGCTATCGGTTTATGGCTCCCCGCGCTGCAAGAATGTGGCTTTCATTTCTGATCACGTGTCGTATCTCGTGTTCTTGTCATAACATTTTCACGCCATAACAGAAAGACATGAACCAAGTGTTGTGGAGGAGGAGGAGGGCAGAAGCACGCACCAGTCAGACCAAAATAACCTCCCCGAGAAAACAGTAATTTCTTTCCCGTTTAGTTAACCCTGTCCAATTATCCATCACGTGACCTGAAACAGAAGCATCATACCTTGTCACAACAACACCTGAAAGATTTTATGTTTATCTCAAAATATTACTCTATATAGTGAGGGCACAATACAGATTTTTTTTGTTCTGTTCAAAGTAATGACAGAACTCCTGCTTTACGTTTTGAGTTTGATCCCTAAAACTGAAAAAAAAACTGAAAGAAAACGTTCAACTTACAATAACATACTGGCTTGTTGCAACTTGTCATAAAGTGAAATGCTTAATTTGGTCAATGTCTTCGAAAATCGGTTCAACCTTCAAGGTGGACTCTGTACCAACCGGATTCTGAATAATCCGGCATTCTGTCAAAACCGACATAAAAGTTTGACCCTGACGAATTCTAGTTCAAATATCAAATAAAATACCCTGCACAATCCGGCTTTTGGATTTCGGCTTACACCTTTAGTTCTAAACTTATTTTTCAAATGAAAAACATTCTGTAGAAACCGGCATCATCGAATGACTAGTAGTATTGGTTTAACAAGTCACAACCCATGTTCGAATAAGAGTTAAATTCACGTTTATACACTGCAAGAACTGTAATCTACTCTAAAGATGAAATTAGCATAATCCAATCATGCATCGTCCTTACACTAGGGAAATAAATGTAAGATTTACAATATAGTATAAAAGAGAAGACCAGGGCAAATTTTAAACCACTGATATAATACCATGATTTAAAGCTCCCAACTGGTCATCGATTCTTGAAAACGATGAAGTCAAAGCATTGTCCTTAAACGCTGGGATAATTACACAACACCAAAGGAGCCTGAGAATCTATTTGATTTTTCTGGGTAAAAATAGCATTCTAAATATTTCATAACGTACACGTCTATTTCTGACGTGCCAGCGCATTGATTATGTTTCAGCTTGGCGTCCTTTCAGCCTGTGTGAATGCTTCATTGTTGGCATGCAGCGTGTGGGTATTGGATGCAGTGGGACGAGAGGAAATAATAAGACATGTCTAAGCAAACACATAAATCGGGCATAAACAGTTGATATAGATGTGTTTTCCGTCATCGTTGTAAATGCCGTCATCTCCAGCATCATTGCTGATCCAAACAACACGCACACACGCTTAAACACATAAGTGTAAACATTTGCAGCAGCTATATTTATCGTCGTGGTCGTTGTCATAGCTGTAGACGTTACCAGCAACATCAGAAACATGTACGCACGCACGCTCTTCCGCACGTACCATTAAAGGCACTTGCCGATTCATTTTGCTACTGGTAAATGACCCCAAGAAAAACTTGTAGATCTGTCACCAGTGCTGACAGGATTGTCTCTGGTCATTAGAACAAGCACTGGTAGGGGGAAGGTTTCTATTGTTTTCCCTTATGAGGTCATTGTTATTATTGCAACCCCTGACTGTATTAACCTTCACTGAAATTTATCTAAAACAGTGATAGAGAACACCTGACTCCTAATTGGTTTCGTGGGGATCGGAACTGAAACACATCTTAATTCATGATACTCCTCTCTGCTACGCCTGCTTATGGCATCTTTAGGTAAAGAATACATTCCAGAGGAGCACTATATTTCTTTCCCACATTCATTCAGAACGAAAACTGACAGCCTTAGGGTCTTCACGACAGTCTATTGTGTGTACACTGCAATTAATTCTCGCGTGTTTGGATACATTTTCGATGAAGCATGAATTCTGCCTCGTTAATTTTACAAATATTAAACTGAAATCAGGGACTGTAAATGTGTCCCTGCTAAAATACGATTCTTACATGCTTAGAATACAACTTTAAAACTAGACCTTTGTCAAGTGCCTAAGTCGGTTTTAATCACTCTCTTGTTATTAATTGTAAATTGCTATGTGTATCGGTAATGTATATTACCCTATCCATGTTGTGACTTAGGTGCCAAGCTAATTGAAGGGATATCATTTTAAACAGGGCATTCTAGTATAATCACAGTCACAGGGACTTGATGGAAGTCTACTGTAAAACTTATAACATGAGAAGAACATCACCAAAGCACCTTTCAGTGAATTTTAAGAGACACCTCGAAAACACTCTTTCAAAAATTCAAATTTTGTCTCACAAAGGGAAAATGGTACCATACCGAATTTATCCCCGCGCATTTTGTGACAGTATGTCACACGCAACAAACTTTAAAACATCTGTAGAGGCATTCCAATCTATTCAACTACTGAAACAGCTGGCCTTCTGATTAAAGGCATGCTTTATCTATATTGTTCTCCTGGCCATGTACTCAGACTGGGCGCAGACCGCGGTGACAGATGGCCCAGCAATAATACCATGACCTCAATACACCGCGCATGTGCAGCAATGGCGGCGAAATAGTCAACCAATGAAAATTAATCTTACTGCACAGGTGCACTGGATTCCTTTGTTGTAGGGATTGCATCTCGCAACTACTGCTTGAACGCCCCGCGATGAATTGTAGCTTCACTTAAATCCGATTAACGGATATTTATATTGCTAGAATTTTATTACGATTCTGACCTTTGCAAAATACGCCTCAAATCACATTACAACCGCATTTCTTCAACAACAGGCCGGTATCCTTTGTAGAAGTCGACGCTTAACATTATTTTGGATAAGGTCCACACATGTGACTTCTTAAAGTTTAATTGCGAATTAATCTATTTGAATTAATTTACACCTAACAAAACGCAGTGGTTAGTCCTGACCGATATCTTGCCGAGTGCATAGATGTCACTATGGTGGGCCATCTGACCATGCGTACAGAAGCCAAACAAGATTAGAACCGTCTCAATCAATTCTGTTGTAGGTCTATTTATATTTCGTTCGTTACAAATGATTTCAGTTATTTTCCTTTACGTCTTTCTGTCATAGCTGATCAAAAGGATGCTAGGATTACAACGAGTGTAATTTGATTGACATCATATCGTTGATAAA
>JAUELE010252025.1:0-10807 GCA_031471655.1 Diodora aspera | reverse complement strand
TTACGTCCTGTTTCACCATACAGCATTTGCAGTGGGCACTTTTCTTAACAGGTAACAACTTCCTTATGAGTTTGGATAATAATATGTAGGTCATTACACCGACCAGTCAGTAGCTGGGCTGAGTATATAAAGGTTCCATTACAACACCATCAGGGTATGATCTGTGTTTTATTATGTTAAATTCATTGTTTTGACCCTATTTTTAGGACATAACAAAGTATTTCAATGATAAATTTTGAATTTTGACGTTTAGACAAACTAAATTAACCATCAGAAAAATAACATAGCTGTATTTTAGGGAAGCATTTTCTACACACGCCTTTAAATATGACTGGTAATGGGATTTTCAGCGTCCATAGCGGCCATCTTGAAAATGGCGACCATCTTGCAAAATCCAAATGGGTCCCAAGCCATGTTTTCCACTTGTTTTCCATTTATACTGTATTTTAGGGAAGCATTTTCTAAAACACGCCTTTAAATTTATCTGATAATGGGATTTTCAGCTTCCATGACGGCCATGTTGAAAATGGCGGCCATCTTGCAAAATTCAAATGGGTCCGAAGCCATGTTTTCCACTTGTTTTCCATTTATACTGTATTTTAGGGAAGCATTTTCTAAAACACGCCTTCAACTTTATCTGATAATGGGATTTTCAGCTTCCATGACGGCCATCTTGGAAATATTTTAGATGGGTCCCGGGTCATATTTTTTCTGTAGGTCCTAAACTATGTTTGGGCCAAATTTGGTGCTTTTATCATAAAACCCACAATTCATCCTAAATATTGCACCGATACCTTTTAAAATTATGGTCTAATCGTATGTGCCTACAATTAATCCTACGTGCCTACGCGTGCCTTTCGAGCTTCCGCCACAACCTGCAGGCGAAATATGGTGGTCCCTACCGGCGGTCTAATCAGACATTAGGTCACGTGACTGCGGGAACCAGTGAAAGTGAGGCCAAGACCAACAGCAGCTCTAGAGTCACGCCACACGAATTACATTAAAAACCAACACATTTGACTGAATACCCCTTGAACAAGTTTAATCGATTTAACCTGATGGACAACTACATCTCATCACTTCGGTTAATTTTATCCCACAAATGCGCACGTTCTATCAGAAACATCAAATAATAGCACTGAGATTGATGCATTGTATGTTTAATGTGTTTAAGTTCTGTGGCACTGATAAATTGTGATCGTGCGGGGATAGCTTTAAGAGGACATTTTGTAATTTACCATTCATTGATTACACAGCCAAGTGTTTGACGTTTAGCCTACTATGCTGAAACTAGGAGAAATGATACACTGAAAACATACACAAACACCTTGATACACGGTAAAGTTTTACTCACATAAGTATATTTACTCTGGGTGTATATTTGCTCACGTAAGTAAACGTATATTTACATTGCGTTCGCATGTGTTTTATGTCAGCCCTTAGTAAATAAAGTTTCCTGTTAAACACATCAATTTTTAATCCTTTGAGAAATTGTCAGCGATGAGACTAGTCCTACAAAAACGCAAGAGAGACGTTCCCTACTTTCCGAGTGTGGGGTTAGTCCTGGGATTATGTGGGGAGAGGAGTGTGTGGAGGAGACTACGCTCTCAATAATGGTGGGATAGGATTGTGAAAGGTTCTCCTGACGATACATTGGATAAACAATTCCCGCATGAGCAAGGAAACGTTGTATCATTATCGTTAAAACATTAAAGACAATAGTCTAGACAATATGCAAATTTCACTGCTATAAATACCAGTGATGAAAGAAGTTGCTTATTTCCTGTTTCTTGGTATTAGTTTACTTACGTAACCAAAATGTAATATGCGTTTACACGACCACAGATACTCCAGGAGTATATTTTAAGTAAATATACTTTTGCACGACCTCTTGAGATGAAGTAAATTACTCCAAGTTTATTTCCTTACATAAGCAAATGCGTTTACACGACCACTTTTACTTACGTGAGTATATATACTAACATAAGTATATTTACTTATATAAGTAAACATGGTCGTGTAAACGGTTTGTCTATTCTCTTGTCTTGGGACTAGACTGTATTATACCGTATTTTCTCGGAGTAGACCGAACTCATCGCCACACTGAAAAAGGCGTTACAAATAAGCCTAAAAAGCAGAAAACACTGACCAACGGCTACTACAGTATCGATTTTATTGTAGAAAGTGATTTCCAAGTAAATAAAATTTACATTCACTTGCAGGCCCCCTATCTGTAGTATAGACACAGTTACAAATGTTCATTGTGTGTGCCGTCTAATAACGACAGCAAACGTTCTCGACATATCATTCTGCAAAACGACAAACAAACAATTATAATAATTATTGATACAAATACCGAAAGTGCACCTATTTCACAAACGAAAATAAATGACAAGCATCAACATCATAGCACGAATTCTATCTAGACGCAGATCTAGCTTGTGTCAGGGCGACCAGTTCGGTGTGTCCCATTCCCTCTAACATGTCTCAGGGCGCCACCATATATTTACATGTACGCTGTAAAGAACCCAGCCGTTATTGGAGATCCGAGGCTCTGAGATGCATTGTATATATTCTGCATATATTTGGCTCACAGCGCGCTTTATAACTAATCCAAATTATGTACTGGCAGGAGTGACAAAAACGATTGCAGAGGGCGCTGGACGATCCAAGGACACCAGGCGATGGTACAGGGGCCGGCCAGTCCCCGCAACCTCTCGGGATCCTAGATAGTCGGAGATGCGGTCTGAACGTTAACACTTTCGAAAGTGATGAAATTGGAGGGAAGGGTGCGTCAGCCCTTGCTCCGAAAAAGATGATGGGACCCTTCTGTGTCGGGTTCTATGACACAAGAATCAGCTAATACTGCAGTGCTGCAAAAGTCCCAATGTCGGGGCCTCGCCCTCCCCTGAATTGACGACTTAGGGTTAAGGTTTGTACCCGAAGAACGCCAAAAAAAATATCACAATACATGTTATTATTACAAGCTGAACAATACAAATAATATATATCTCTCTGTAAACTATGCATTTTGCTCTCGACTCATGCAATCTATTTATTTCACCAAAATTGTCTGCAAACTACTTATTTTGAAAAACTTTCAGCCCTCCTCCCCCTTATAAAAATCAAATGGTCGCTCCTTTCATACCGACGTTTTAAGCCAAAGCTACCCAGCGCTTACCGGAGACCTAGTCTGTCTCCCAGACCCTAAAGCCAACAAAGATAATGAAGCCTGCCCATGTCTAGATATTTAGCAAGTCTAGGATCTGGGTTCTTTTTCTGGTTTTATTATTTTAATATTTTAAGTAAATAATGTTTGTAGATTAATATATATGGGACTAAATGTTAGTCTAACCGGAGACCCTGCGCTAGCATATGTTGATAGGTGATCCTGAAGACCCGGCGCCTGTCATAGGCCGGCGCTTATTAGAGGAAATACGATATACAGAATGCCCTATAAGGTTGAGTCTGTACTGTAACATATATGGCAGTGCACGTTTTCAATTCTGTAGAGTGTGCCGTACAAACATGGACCTTTTAAGTGATGTTTGCCGACAGCAAATTCTAAACAAGAATCCGTTTTAATTCATATAACCTAACTGCTTCATTATCATTGTATCTATCGATTTAGGTTAGAAAAGTCAAACGATAGCACAACAAAGGCATGCATATTCCTTTTAATCAGTCACATTGTAAATCACAAGGGAGGAGGGGGGGGGGGGAGTGGCTTAGCATAAACTCTTGGAGTGACTGTTGTGCCAGGATCACCGACCCTTCTCTGCTTGTAATTATCTTTTAATCTGTAAATAATAAACCCTTATGAATATAATATTTTGTGATGTATAATATATTTAAAACTTATAAATGTACAGATTGTGTTCTCAGATATTATCATCATTAAGTGTTACATGAACCTACATGTTTAAATAGAACGAAGACAAAGTTACAGCAAAACGTAAATAGTGAAGACAGTGCGTTTCATGAGTGTTCAGTACCCACTAACTCTATATATATTATCAGATTGACCGAAGCGATGAAACCATGTCCTTATCTATTCATGCCAATGCCCGTCTCAAACAGAATCGAAGAAGCATGGCATTGTGTAGACGAGCATGTTGAACGAAACTCGATAATGACAGGAACATCACATACAAAAGACCAGACAAACTACATCCAAACAGATGTAATCTGTGAGAATACTGGCAGGTGACAGTTGATATGTATATGCTGACTAGTTGTGATTACATATGCCAATCAACAAAACAAGAACGTCTGTCTGTAAGAGGAAACCTGACGTAATCAGAACAGGGCGTCTCTGCTCCATTAAAATTCAAAGCTTTTTTGGAGTTTCATTTAAATCTCCCAGACAAGATGATTGCTCAAGAGGCCTGGAAAGGAATTCAACCTCCTCTAATTACGTTCTGACACCCTCTGTTTGCTGGGGACCAGGGTCGATGACAGAATATTGTCTGGTGACCTGCGGGTCGGAGATGTTCAGAGAGTGTCTAATTTCACACTTAAAGTAGTTCCTTCAATATCAGAAATTTAGACGATAAGAAGACTGTACTGATCAGGCCAGGAATTTGGTATTTGTGAAGTGAATGGATGTTGTTTAATGATTTCTAACATATTATTCGAGTGTGACCTCGCTGGTCACGTAAACGGATTAGACCGAACTGGTCGCCACAAACGTGGCACAAACCTGGTCAAATTGACCTAGAAAGCAGAAAACAGCGACCAGTTGCCATCAATGGTGTTGCAGAAGAATGTTTGAAAAGGATATTCATCGATGTTCGTTGTGTGCGCGCTGTCAAATAATGAAAGCGGACGTTCTTCCGTTCTTTTGACCAGTCAACTACACACAAAGACGAATAGAATAATTATTAATACGGATACCGAAAGTGCACCTATTTCACAAATGAAAATACATAATAAGTATTAGCATTATAGTGCGAATTGTATTCTTCGACGTAGAGGGAACTTGTGGTGACCAGTTCGGTGTGTATCCCACACAAACTATAGACGCTGAGAGTGTTGCGCATTCTTGCAGCTATATGTATATTAACATCAGGACGTCAGTCTTTGGCCCATAATGGCATACTGACCCGCTACTGGCACAGGCTTTGGCCCTTTACTAGCTCATAGAGTAGACATAAAGTATTAAGTATTTATATCTTTCAAAATAAACTACACGCTAACAACAATTCACATGAAAATTGCACACCTAACCATTTAACAAATTTACATAACACATCAATCTCAATGATAGCTGCACACCCCAACGTTATCACTTACATCAGCTTCTGTCATTTAACGCCGAATCAACAAGAAGGTGCATGAAGTCAATATGTGTTCCCATGAGAGTTACATCAACCACATTCCACCTGGTTACAATGTTAACATAATGCTGAAGTATTAATGTTGAGCCGTTGGACAAAGTCAATCATTCATAAATTATATAACACCATAGGCACGAGAACACAGCAGGAGACCATAGACCGGATATATGTCCATTATATCGAAATGCAGACCGGCGAAAACACCAAATATATACTAGTACCTTTTAGTTCTTATATACGACAAGTATGAGTGAGTGAGTTAAATGATGTTTAACATTGCTGTGGGCAATATTTCAGCCACAACGCGACGATCGACAAATATAAAGAGAAGACAGCACTATCGATAACTCACTGTCGTGGGTGTCAAAAACGATGTCAAGCTAATAACGTCAATATTCGCTTGACAAAGATTAGTTATATGAAGGTAAACTTCATAATATTTGACATTGTATACTCAACCCAACTATTGAAGGGTCACTCATTGGAACAGGTATACATGTACTATTATACTTTTGTAGCTATGGTTTTTTGCAGCAGTTTGGTGAAATATCCACAATGATTGATAATACAGTATGTCATTATTGACTTGCGGAAAACAAAACATGCTAAAACATAGATACTTTATATCTGACTAGAAATCACGTAAACGTACATGAGTATAAAAAAACAACGAAAGAACGTATCCTTCGTATCATGCAACTGCCTTTTCCTTCTGTTCATTTTAAAAAACATACATTTATCAGCGAAACTCAGAGTTACTTATTCACCCATCATTATGACTTTGGGCAATTATATGCAGAGCAATATCGGTTCTTCAAGAGCAAGAGTCGATGTAATGGCCTACATATAATTGTCCAAAGTCATAATGATGGCCAAAGTCATATATATAAACTGCTGGCGTATTGCTAACAAACTTCTTTAAAAGTAAAATGATGCTTATTAAGACGGTCTTTAAAATGGCAACAAGATGGTAGAATGGTAGCTTTATGGAAAATTGTGACATGATCCTCTATTTAGTGACATAATACAAACAAGATGTTTAAATGCTAGCGTGACGATACTGAGTCATACTGTTAAGATCATACTGAATGCCAATTCTAAATGGTGACCTTGAACTCATCACTAGCGCAAGTTATAAAATGACTTCCTCTCAATGGTAACATTATATTTAAAACTTAGGCTAATGGTTACTCTATGTTCGAAGCTAATGCTTAATGATGCTAAATGATGGCTCCAACGGAACGATGATGCCAAAAATGGATGTAAAATGTACCATGATGATTATCGCTGATGCTGAAAGGTAGAGAGATGCTAAATACTGAAAAAATGCTAAATATCGACTGTATGTAAGTGATGTGGAATGATAGCACTGAATAAGCATCCCAGTATAATAGTGATCTAACTCCGTTTTCACAGTTTTTAAAAAATGCCAAAGTTAAAAGATTGTTGAAACATTCAGGAAGTCAACGATTATTTCTGTACTTCACTGAAATAACATTTAAACCACTATTGCAGAAATTGTTTTTTTACATTCCGATTTGTAATATGACCTAAGAGCTAAACTCATAAATGAGGAAATTGGAGTTAGACCATTATTGCAGTGAGTGGCTGAAATTGAAACATGGTTGAACGTGTTGCTAAATGGTGACACAAGACTAATAACGAAATTCTTAGTGGTTAAGATGATGTTGTACATGTTGCTAAAAGATTCAAATGACACCCGCCTCTGTAGAAAGGTTTTGACAATATGGCTTACTTTATGCAAAACGAACCCATGTGACACATGTCTCTTCAATGCGTGTTTGAAATAATCATTACAAGTAAATGTGCGCTAAAAGGAATCAAGCTATTTTATAATTATGTAATAACTGTTAAACATGAAAAAGTCGTTACTAACAAAAGCAAAGAACAGTTAATAAGAAAAGACTAACATCATTATTTTAACCAAACAATTTTGCGGTGCCATCTCAACTTTTAAACGTGTTTTTCCTTTAAAGTAAGAAATGTGCACTTGGCTCCTTTTTGCACTAAACCCTCGACAATGCCCAACATCTCCTACGATGTACCACATTTCGGTTATGGAACAAAGAGGTGAATATCAATGTCTTACAAGCGGCAGAAAGTTAGACTTGTGATGCTAAGCGAATGCAGCACAATAAATTGCAGTTTGCAAAAACCTCCCGTATTCAACACGAATGGCAATACTTTTGGAAAGCCTATCCTTTACTGATCTCGTCGAATCTATGTCCGACAATGTCGGACAACGCTTGACAGAGATCGACCGGTCTATAAGCTTTCGAAAAATTCTCAAGAAACTTTCGGCGAAATCCAATTAACATGAAACAAGACCCCCGTGATACACCATGTCCTGGTGTCATATCAATATTAATATAAAATGCAAGGGGAACCCGCATGTAATCCATCACCGAATTAGCTCGCTCTGCGAAGCACAAACGGTCAGCGGGAGGCTTTCTTGGCTTCAGACGAGTGTAATGGTCTTCGCCTGCAAAAGCCCTCAGATTTTAGCCCACTAATTTCGTGTGGTGAGGAATGCATACACCTCCTTGCTTGAGAACCCGTATCAATCAATATTACCATCGTCTCTTGTTCATTACAATATGTCACTTGTACATTTCGCCCCATTAGATAATGAATTAACTGTCTGCTTGTCCTGCTGGTATGACGGACCAGATTCAATAAGGCATGGTCCAAATCTATTGCCCGACTTTGGTTGCCAGTGAAGAGATTGTACTTAAGAGGACGTTGCTGAATGCAGCGCTTGACTGTTAAAGCAGTGGAACATTTCCTTGGTTTTACAGTACCCAACTTTGTTTCTCGGTTGCAGATTGTTTAAGCACCAGCACGTAAGGTCTCTTTGTCTCGCTATTTCTGGCCTTCTACATTATAGCAATTAGACGTCCAATGGTATGGTTTCTAGTCTGTAACAGGACGCCTATTTTGTAACAATTATTAGATTTGTCTAGTGTGGCCGTGTTGTATCGTTGTGCTACATATCAGTAGAAGGCACAACACATAATTCCATAAGGTTGGACAGTTGAGACATGATGAAGTACTTTCAAATGGTATCATATTTGAAATGTCTGATCTACATGCAGGATTGTTGTACCTAGGTAGCAGGCAAAATATAAGGTGTGAAAGTTGAGACGGGATTAAATGCTTTGAGATGTTTACCGTATTTGAAATGGCTGATCTCTTCCTTGAAAGGTTACTACCTACGTTTTGGGCAAACTACATATGAACAGTACATGTATAAGGTGTGAAATATAATCAAATACTTTCAAATGTTATCATATTTGAAACGTCTGATCTACTTGCTCGGCAATTGGCTCAGTCCACCCAGCTGAAATTGGGTACCTGGTCGAATGTGATGGTAATGTGAACGTTAACCCTCTAGCGCCTAACAGGCAGTTTGGGTTGTATGCTCTCTCGGGAGTTGAGAAAGGTTGTGGATTGTACATTGTTCCTATGACCAGGGTTGTAATGTAGAGCGCTTTGAGCATGCACCTAGTGTGTAGATCTATCGTAAATATAAGAGTCCTCATTATTATTATAACCCTTCTTCAGTTTTCTTCCAGATAAGACCCTATGTTAAATATCACAACTAAAAAAAGCTGAAAACGTTTGTGGTGCATCTTTCCTTGTGGAGAAGAGATGGCGCCTAAGTGACTTTCTAGAAGCCCTACGAGGTGGCGGTGATCACCTCAACAGAGTTCTGTCAGTAATTGAAACATATGATGCATAAATGGACAATATATCTTCAAGTGTAAAAGAATTCCCTGCAGAATGACACCCATGGGCAGTAGTTTTCATTGAGCCTTCAATGTTTTAAGTGATGTGTAAGTTTACGACTGGAGAATGTTCAGTAAAATGGGGAAGTGGCATTTTACAGCTTTTATTATCTGTCCTCTACAGAAACACGCAGTTTTATTGCTCTACAATCTCGTCTAGTCTCGGCGAACTGACAATGTCCCTTGAACTTTCACTGTGATCTTTATCTGGCTTTCATTCACAGTAACTCGGGCCGGGAGCCTTGCCTTTGGCTAACAATTTCATACACACAGTTTCGACATAAAAGCGTATCTGAGAAGTAGATTTCTTCAATCATGTCCCTCTATGAGATTTGGAGAGTACTCGAAGCGGGCATAGCTAACAAAATCAAAGCCCACTCCAGCATGCAATAAAAGAAATTCAGCCTGGATACTTTCACAGTGTTCACAATGTCGTTTCTGCCTCTAACCGCAGTTTAATTATTTTGTCCAGCGAGGGCCGTATGATTCATCCTACCTGGCTGTGTTTGTGAAGTAGATGTTTAATCATCATCATCATCATCATTAATTCAATGGACAAAACGTAAAATTACGCAATCTGCGTGAAGTCATTGTAAGACGTACATTAAACACCGTATTGACATACACATTCGCATTCCCTACATCATCATCGTCTTGGCTTTGGATGTCCGTTGAAGGAACAGGGACGCAATAATCCTGCTTAATACTCAGTCTCATCATTGTCATTGATATTCATAAAAGTCTTTCGGAAAGAACTTCACCAAGCATTATTGGACCATGAAAAGGGCGTAACAAACATAAACTTAAAATAAAACAAACATAAGACATATTTTAGACTGAAATAAAGTGAGAAATCACCGCATGTTTGAGAAAACCTGGTATCGAGAACACAGATTTATATGCAATCTATACGTTCATCCTCTTCATTGTACACTTTTAATACACCCACCCAACACCGTTCTGACTAAACAATGTTGAATCCAGGCTTAAGTAAATCAAAAGTGGACAAGACGATCTAATACAAGACTAAGAACAGGAACGTGATTCACATATTGGGGCATGTTACAACATCACAGCAGCTTCGCTATTGATCTGTGTATTCATTGTCTGGATTAACCTCTTAGCCGCAGAGTAACACATGTAATCATGACAGGGGATGCAAAAAGCTGACTTCACATTTGGTTTCCGTTACAAAGTATTGATACAAAGACTTCTGACTGCCCTGCCTGTCAGAACCGTGATGGCGGTGGGTAACTGGACTTTTAATTATCTAGGACTTATTATTACATCCCAAGATAACACGTCTCTATTGAAACTTTAAACAACCGTATCATGTTTAAGATGTAATCGCCAACTCCGAGTGATTGAAACTGAACCACAAATTGGATTGACGGTTGTAAGTTCCAGTGAGATATAACTATTTTTTCACTCTCTCTGTCGAAAGGTCCTCCTTGCGAAGGTGACTGGTGAAGTGTTTGTGTATGGAAGGGACTGTTGGTTACCGTGTACTATAAGAATACTAAGAAAGACATTAAGAAGATGGCGTTTTGAAAGTTGTAATTTCTTACAATGGACTTGCAGTTTAAAGGTGCAACTCAAGGTAGGCACCTACCGGCACATTCCTTGCCAGGGAAGGAGTGGCCTAGGCTATATAGCCTC